>VMDR010015038.1:0-22809 GCA_007922815.1 Macrotus californicus | reverse complement strand
TCTGTGAGCATCCTGATTACCAGTGTTTTGAACTGTGCATCTGATAGGTTGGCTATCTCTTCATCGCTTAGTTGTATTTTTTCTGGAGCTTTGATCTGTTCTTTCATTTGGGCCATTTTTGTTGTCTTGGCGCGCCTGTTACGTAGTAAGGGGCGGAGCCTTAGGTGTTCACCAGGGCAGGGAGGCCACGTCGCTGCGTAGTGACACTGTTTGTGGGGGAGGGGTCCGAGAGGGAACAATGGCGGCCGCTCCGCTCCCTGCCGGTTACCAGTCACTTTCCGCACTACCCACAGTCTAACGGGGCCCCTCTGGTGCTGGCTCCAGTGTCGATCCCCGGTGGGAGGGCTGTGTATGCTCTGAGACCCTATGGGTCTCTCCAACGAGCTCTCCAGTGAGGCCGGGAGTTTCTCCCGCTGCCGCCGCCTCAACCCCCACAGGAGTTTTCAATCAGAGGCTTTGAGGCTTCACCTCCCCAGGCTGGAGCTCTGGGTTGCAGGGTCCGTCCGGCTCCCGAGCCGTTCCTCCCGTTTATCCTCACGAGGGAGTGGGACGCCCGGTCCGCAGCCGCCACCTCTCCCAGCCAGCCGCGCCTTTCCCCGGTCCGCCAGCTGCTGCCCCGCCACGCGAGTCCTCTCCGCCCCTCCTACCAGTCTGGATGTATGTTTCTTAGTTTCTTGGTTGTTGGACTTCCATACGGTTCGATTTTCTGTCAGTTCTGGTTGTTTTTGGTTTTAAAATTTGTTGTTGTCCTTCTTTTGGTTGTGCGAGGAGGCACAGTGTGTCTACCTACGCCTCCATCTTGGCCGGAAGTCTCAATGGGATAGATTTGAGGGGGACTTGGTAACGGATGTGAGAGGGTTTGGTAACGGAGTTGATGATCCAAGTAAGAGAGAGAAAGTCCCAGATTATTTCCTATTCTCGTTTATTTTATAAGGCAAGGAGTTCTATCAGGGATCCATTTAGGAATTTTCTATTGGATTGGGAAAGAAGGAGGCTCTGTTTGGCCTAGACCTTGTTGCAAGTTGAGATGCCTATACGTTTCTCAAGCAAAGATGCCAGCTGGGCACATGGATAAATGCAACTAACTAGGGAAGAGACATTAGGGCTAATGCACATCTTCAGTAGGTCACAGCACTGGAGATGCCAGAGGTGGAAGGGACACTGGACATCATTTACTTGATCCCTACTATTTTTTCAGAGTAACCTCTCCCAATGGAGAACTAAAGTGACTTGTTCGGCTGATGATCCCGGGCGAGCCAGGGATCAAACGCAGACACACTGGGTTTATGTCCTGAGGCACCAATACTGCGCTGCCCTGCATGCTGGTTCTGGAGGGATGCTGATCTGAAAACTAAACATCACATGCTCAGAGGCCAGACAGGTGCATGAGCAGCCTGATTCCATTTTGTGAAATTTCAGAAGAGGAGCTTTCATTCTTGCTCACGATTTATGTTTAAATTTCCAATGATAAAGGCAATGGCCAGAGCAGAGGAATGGGGAAGCCAGTAGAAAGGACAGAGGAGTGGAGTTTGCATTAGACAAAGCCTGATGGATTTGAAAAATAAGTACTTGAGCTCGCTACCCGTCTTTCAAGGAGCCAATACATATACATAGAAAGTGCCTAGCAGAAAAGCTGGCACAATCACAAGCTCTCACTCCAGCAGTTGGAGCTTTATTAGCTTAGAAACACAGCCACCAAGGTTATTCCTACAGTGCTCGTTAGAACATGAAAGACTCTTCTGAGTCTCCCGCTCTTGATGAGCTAGCTAAGCACGGAGCTCTCCAAGGGAGGGAAGAGTTACCCAGGTGTGCAGCTATCACCTGAGGATAACTTTCTTGTTCAGCACAGTCCTTCTCCCAAATGAAACAAAATGCTACCATCGATGAATTCACCATTCCATCCAACAGCACGTGTGTAATGCTTTGAGCTAGTGAGGTTGCCCCCCAGAACTGCTGGAAAGCTGGCGTGCGGAAAACACACCAGAGGTGTTCTCACTGTGATTGTCCAATGCCAATGCACAGCATTTGAAGATTAAGAGAAGAGATCCATTCTCACTCGCTGATGCAATTAAATCTGTCTCAGTCCCCCAGACTGTGACAGTGATAAATGTCAGGGCTATTCAAGAGACTCTGCATCCGACTTATTGTGAGAGAGAGGAGTGGTCAAGTAGAATTCCATTATTGTGATTTCTGTACATGTCCCAAACCACAGATGTGGGAAAGTGGCAATGACTCATGAAATCAGAGTTAAGCTCCCAGAGTTGCTGCTCCACGCTCAGGGGCCTGTCCAGTGGGGCACTGTCCCCAACTAGGCTCACGAACCTGACAGCTCAGCCTCAGGTATTTCTCCAGGTGTGATACGTTGAGAAACATCTGTGCTTATTAAAGCTCAAAAACAACAGTGACAGGCCCCAGTCCTGGCAATTACCAGCCTACAAGCATGACAATGTTTTCTTAGTTCCGTGAATCAAGTAAGAGTTTGGATTCAATGGCCTCAAAGGGCCACTTCCACTCGAAGAACTGAGGATGCTACAATTTGTCCAATGATATGTTCAGGCTCCTCTCTGGCCCTGCAGAAAACCCTCACTGCCCCCCCAGTGCTATTATTAAAATCTCTTCATCTAGTTAAGCAGAAATATTTTCTCTCTCCAGACCTGGTAACTGTGTACTCAACAAAGTAGAGTATTTTAAATACTGACTGAGGACGCAGGGGCGCTCTACCTGATGACTCTCCCTGAGGGAGCCTGTGTATGTCATCGACACTTCAGGGTCCTGACTCTGACCCCTTTCCAGTTCTTTAGCAGCAAACACAGTGACACATGTTATCAATTTTGTCACATATCATCACATATTAATCACAGTACTGTACTGAATCACAAACTACAAACGCAAGCTCTGGCTGATTTCAGCAAGAATGAAAAGTGTTGATTGAGTATTAAGCAGATTATAGAATTTCTGGGAAAAAATGGGAAGTTTGGGCCCCAAGAAAGGGAAGCTCTGCAGCCAGAACCCGAGCTGAAATTGCACCACAAAGTATCAGTCGTGGGTGGGCACCGCTGCCTGCTGCTGCCACCAGGCACACTGGCACTGGTCCCAGGACACTTCCCCTGTGACTGCTGGCCCTGCCACCCATGGAAACGGACACTGCTGTTGCTCATCGTTTCTGGAAGCAATCCTTCACTCTAGTCATGTGAATCTATTTCTTCAGACTCAGAATCTCAGGAGCTAGTTCTGATCAGCCACCTTCGGGTCATGTGCATACACCTCAGCCCCCAGGACAAACTGCAAATGTCACAGCACACCTGAACCTCTTTTGTTATCAAACGCATGACCGATTGCTCAGCATTTACAGCAATGTCTGATACTCCTAAATTCACCAGACTCAATTCTTTGTCTCCCTCAAGGTCAAGTACGCATACTTCCTGTACATTCCCCTAATATTTACTCCACCGCTGATAGTACTAAATTTTGAACTGCCTGTTCAGGTGTCTGTGTAGACCCTGGGGTGTGAGCCCCTCAAGAAGGAAGAGTCTCAATTCTATGGCCCGACAACCAGGACAGTGATTGCAAGGTCGATCGACTACACTTGTTGAAGAGCGGAAAGCTAAGGTGTTTGAAAGCACTAGTTACTTTGCATGATAGCATCACTGTAGAGAGAGGGAGAAAGAGACTTTTACATTAATTGACTGAACTTGAATGGCATGTTGGAATTTCCTAAATAGCAAAAGAGCACACCTCTCTCCTATAAGAACAGTAGTCTAGGTTTCTCTCTCCACCTGTGTACATTACCGGAAACAAGACAAGTCTGCCCCCACCCCCGCCAAAAACAAAAACAAAAACTAGGTATTACACATAGTGGAGGATGACTACAGATGGCAAAAAGGCAAAGTCTACAATATTCCATTCAAACCACATTCCCTTTACAAATTTGGCTTTTACAAATGATTCTTTCAGCAAAGTTTTCCAAAACTAAAAAAATAGAAATAAAAATAAATGACCAGGGTAGACACTTACAGATAACGGATGAGGTAAGTGGATGATGAACTCTAGAATGCTCGCGAGGTCTGCATGGTTTTGGAGAGGAAGCTCATAAGACCAGAGTAAAGAATTATTGCTTGAAATCCAGTATAAAGAACTAATTTATGAAATGACAGACCGCTGACAGTCACAAAGTACAAAACATTGGATTAACAATGGCTCTAGGTCTGGTCCCTAGATCTTTCTTGCACAGAATTAGAAAGCGTAGGTGGGTGGTGCCCACTCTATGTAAAAGAGCCTACCTTCCTAGAAACCCCATTGCCCTAATTGTCCTGCAGTGGGAGACAGGGCATCCCTGCCCTTTGAACCACCAAGGTCAAAGGAAACATTAGTGCACAGAGACACATTCTTGAAGCAAGCACCAGAGTAACAGATTCTTGTGCTCCGAGGAGAGTGACAAAAATGTATAAAAGAGTCACATTTGGTGTGAAGGCATCAGTGCCTCCTAAAAGCGACAGCCACTGGTCATCTCACCCCACGCCCCCTCCAAGAAAAGGCCAACCCAATGATGCCAGGCTTTCTGAAATTATTTCCCAGGAGAAGCAATAAAAATATTTTACAATCTAAAATCTTTACTAGCTCGATACTGACTCCTTCTTTTAGAATATTGTGTAGGTAACACAAAACAAGTCTGCAGTCCCGCCTGAGGCCACCACTGTGCCACCTCTGGGTGACAAAAGGCCTCGCTGCTGCCCTTGAGAACAAGAGAAATGGTTTCTGTTGTATTTTTCATGTAGGCATTTTAATTCATTAAAAAGCTCAGTGTTTCATATGACATTGTTTTGTGATGTTTCAGGCAGGGGGTCCCACATGCATGGTAGACCCATCCTCTCTGACTGCTAGGTCCTTCAGGGTAGAGATGTGCTTATATTTCTTTGTGATTTCTCCTGGAAGTGAATGCACGGTGGACATCCACTACCTCCTCGCTGGTGGGATGATACAATGAGGGTCATGAGCAGCCCCGTTAGGGAGGCTCTTCTAAGCCCTTTGAATGCATAACACAACTGGCAAAGGTCATTCAGAAAACGTTCTCCTGGATCCATGGCTTAGTCTATCATTTAGTTACTCTTAAATTAAAAGGGAATAAAACAGTAAACAAATACCCCTCTGGTTCCATTTCTATGTGTCAAATTAAAAAGTCTGAACTGTGTTAAATGCAGGCTTATGCTTTTAAATTCGATTTCATTCGTTCATTTGGGCATCTATTCACCGAATCTCTATTAACTGTCAGACAGTCTTCCTGGTGCTGTACACAAAGCAGTTAATAAAGCAAAGTCCCGGTCTTATGGCTAGCAAATTTTTGCAAGGGGTTTTGCCAATAATATGGTTATAACAAGATCTAGCTTTTTTTCTTGGTCTTTTATTTATTTTAATTTTAGAATATATCCAGTGTTGAAGATCTAATATTTTGATTTATGGTCTATTCTTAAGTGAACACAAGAATCCTCTCACAAACTTTTAAGTAATTATACTCGATAATTAAATGATCAAAAAAGATCCACTCTATTTTGTCTAAAAGATTCTAAGGGAATTGGAAGTAATGGTCTGTCTGGCAGAGTTGTGTGTAATTATTTTCCATTAATATTTGCAATAGACCAGAACTCAGGCTTGGAAATAGACAGTGCTATGGGGGGTGTTACAGAAGAGACTAGAAACTAAGCAGGCTTGTATAATGTTGCACTAAGTAGCATTTTATTGCTGTTATGTAAGAAAACAACACATTGTTATTGCCATTACTGCAGCCAGCATGAAGATTCAGACCTTCGGGAATGAACCCTGGTGGGGTGATGCTCGCTGATGCTAATATTTTGCTCTCGGCAACATGTGCTTGCAAACAACACAGCATATATTTGCTATGACCTTGGGGAAGCATCAGTTTCCTAAAGATAAATTGACCAACACATAGAAAAGGCATGGAATTCCAAACTCATCCAACATAAAGCAGCTTAAACAAGTGGCACTCAGGAAATGAGCATATGAAAATGGAATGCAGAGTCACGTCCTGCTCTTGAGTGCCTTGCACAAAGTGGTGAGTGTCGGAAGGGTGTCTATCACTTGCTCAGGCACTTCAGTGTTTTTCGGCCCAAGCTGTTCAAGGCCGACAGGTCTCCCTCACAAGCAGAACGTCCAAACATCATTCCTTCCCATCAGGCCCTTCACATTGGCCTCTGGGTTGCAACCTCACATGGGAACGATCAGCAGACTTACCTGCAAGGCCAGGTCCTGGCAGCAGCAGCAGACTCTTCGGTCGCTTTAGTCCCTGCATCTCCCAACTGTCCCTCATCCACCGGGTCACTCCACTTGCTTCCCAAGGTCACTGGACGACACCTTTGCAAACAAGGTAGTGGTCAGTCACACTTAATGAAACAACTTTTCGTGGTCTGTTTTCCGTATTTTGATAAATTCACACAGAGACGCCTAAGTGTTCTTCAGTCCATGTTGAGTCAGATAGTTCTTGAAAAAGTGCACAGGCTGGGAAATCAATTTGCTTAGGCTAGGACTTTTTAATCTCTAAAATTACAATGAAAATGAATGTGTGTGCTGAGAAATTCGGGGATTACTTCTTGTCTCTGGCAATGTGTGGCCATTTCAAGGAAAAATTTCCTTCTCAGGCTCAGGAAACAATTTCTGAGTTTAACATGGTATAGGTAATGTGGAAGACGGCAGAACAGAGAGCAACAGAATTAAGTCCTTCTTCCGAGTGCACTGTGTGTGGGACCGTCAAAGGCTCAGGAGAAGTCATGTTTGGAAAGGCACCAGAACTCGCATACGTGAACGTCCTGGATTCCCGACACGGCGCTTTTAGTCTTTTTGTGGAAAACTAACCATGACGGGCTCAGGCACGTTTGACTGCCTTGTATTTGTTTGTGGCCAGTTCTCTTCATCAGAAAATTCTATGCAAATCTGCCTCTTTGCAAACCCACCCGGTTGACTGGAGTCCTGCCTTTTAAGGTCACAAGGAGAAGCAAGTTTTGTCTCTAAATATGGAAAGATCAACATATGAGTAAATTCCACATGGGGGGCATTTAGTAAAACATAGGGTGCAAAGTGAGTGGGAAACTGATGCATAGGGACCTTGCATTTGGAAACACCGTGGGAGACATTTCCATAAATATTCATTAAGTCGTGCACTGTGCTGGGCACTGGAAGTGGTTTCTAAAATAGAGAGTGTGAAAAAATGTAACTTCTGAATGCCTATCTATGGCTGAAGTGCATGAAATCCTCTTTTAAATGGCCCAGTTTTTAAGACCAGTACCTGCATCTGTATTTTGTTGTATTCAGAAACTGTGTGATCAAGGTCAATGGCCCGCGACCTCTGTACCAGGGTGCGCTGCCCAGCCTGGGTCCAGCTCGCCTCTCGCCAGCACACACTGCTCACCTTCCTCTTCAGGACCGGTGTGCATTTCTTCATCTCCGTGCCCCACCCCTGTGTTCTGGTGATGCCTTCTGTCCTTCTGAGAGCTGTTGAAACTCCATTCGCACAATTAACGCTCACGGAGCTGTTCCCTGACTGTGGTCAGAGAGGAAATCTCACAGCGACGTGCTCCATTATCAAAAGATACTGCCCTGTTTGCAGTGAGGACATTTATGTACATGCAATTTGTTCACATTGCATTGTAACTTTCACCTCGACACACACCTTTGCTAATTGATGTCATCTTCTTCTACAGAGAGGCATGGCCTGGTCGTGCTCACAGAACTGGTCCTGCTCCGTCATGCAAACGTCCTCCTAAAAGCAGCCCTGAGTTCTGCAGACCTACCGTGTGTAAAAGGAGACCCATGGAAAAGAGCGGGGTAACATATTTCTCAAAAGATGAGCTGGGTGGGCTGAGGACTGTGAAGGAGAGAGATACTTCATTATGGTGGTATGCATAGCGGTCTGACGTCTGGTTAACACCAGAGAAATAGGTATGGCAGAGATCTCAGGACAGGCAACGTATCTCAAGTTCATTGCAGAGGCTTTTCTCCGAGGTGGTAGTGTTTTCTTTTTAAAGGTAAATGTACTTTTGTTCTTTCATAAACAATCCATTACTCAGAGTATCTGCCTCTTGGGAGCTATATGGAACTAAAGAAGACACAAGTACCCTCTCTCATCATAATGTTTTAAAATATTCAAGTTGATGAAAATATGTAAGTGATCTAAATACATGATGGATTGCAATGCCTATCATAAAATTATGCAGCAACACAAATATGCACTAGAGGGATTTGAGTTAAGTGACAGAATTTTCATAAGCAAGAAGTGAACACTGAAAACAGATATGAGTTTTAAAATGGGTTATATAATCTCAGTTTCAAAGGTCAAGTTAAGACATGATTAATTGAAGGAAATTCTTAAATGCCTTATAGAATTTATTTGAAATGAAAATGGCCTCTGAATCCATTTGGAAGGTATTGTCATGTGATAAATGGGAAATGAAGGGTATATCTGTGCCTATAAAATCTTTATGGCACAACTTTATTCCTTAGGAGTAAAACACTGCTGGTTTCGTTCTTCACTTTGGAAGGTTTTAAGTAGTTTTGTGGAGAAAGCATCCAGATCAGGCCCGAGATGTGCTCCTTCCTTGTTGCCACCACCGCCCATGGGCTCTGTCCTCACCTCATTCATTTCAGAAGAACGCTGACGTCTCTCCACTATTATTTGTCGGTTATCCGCCAGCCCCAGGCCTTTGACCTTGCTCCTGCAATCTGAACTATCCTTTTCATAGGCCATGCCTGCACATTAGAGAAAATCTCTCTCCAGCAGAATACCCCCTTTCCCGCCGATTTTCCATATGGGCACTGAAACTTGAAAGAGCCCTCTCCATCAACTTGTCGACTCACTTTGTCCGTTGCCTTCTTTAATTTGATGAAACAGTCGTGTACAATGTTAAAGAAGACATCGCTGGGACATTTGTTGAAGTGGTCAGGCAGCCTTCATTCAGGACCCAAGCCAGGGTGTCTGTCCCTACTGTTGCAACAGAGGAGCCAGAGGGCTGGGGCTCAGCTTCAAGGAGAAGGACAAGGGCACTGGGATTTGCAGCCAGGAAGAATGGGGGCAGCCAGTGAATGGAAAACCAGCAGCAAGAGACCTCAAGGGTGGGGGGTCCTGGCCACAGTGGTTTAACGGGATTCTCGCTGACAGCAGGCCAGAGAGAGCAAAGGGGTGGGACGAAGAATTCAACATATTTAAGGGTGATCAAATGTCAAGAGTAGGGGTGATTCTTGCTTCATCAACTTATCAGTATTTTTGCCAAAAATGGGGTGTGGGCCAAAGGCAAAGCCCCAGGAAAAGGCCTGCTCCAGAACTGTGCTCAGAGGGCCCTAAGGTCTGCTCAGAGAGAACCGACTTTCTATAGAAGCGGAATCTATAGTGAGTCTTTCTCTTCATGGGAAATGCTAGTTACCTCTGTTATTGTATGAAAAATAAAGTAAATTTATCTTTTACTTATCTGTGGGATAATAAAAAGGGATTTTTTTTTTTAGGTGAATTTCAGTGCTTTCTCCGGGAACTGCCCTCAAACTGTTGCAGAACAAAACTGGGGACAGTAAATGCATGACATATTATCCAGGTTTCTCGGTGGAAGCGTCCCAACCCGACCTTTGCATATTCATGCATTCATTCTCATGCTTGTTTCCCACTGTTAAAAATACACTCTTCTTTGTCAAAATGTGTGCAAAAGTTTCTGTGGCTCAAAATGCTATGCCTGCTCCCTCACTGTTCTTGAATTTTTATTTGCCTTCCGTTTTAAACACGCTCCTTTCTTTAACTGTCTGTCCAGACTCTCCTCTCTGACACACGCATATATACCCAATCTACTCAGATGTGTCTGAAATTCACTGCTGGCCCACTTTTTTCTCCCACTAATGCCACACACACACAGTGACATGTCTGCAATTGTGAGGACAGGCTTTTGGCCCTGGATATTGTAAGGAATGTTGCTGGCAGCCCCTCCTCATCTTCTCGTTATTTTAGGTTCTTTCCTCATTCCCCTTTTCAACCTGTGAATGGGATGCTAAGCATCATACACACTGCCTTTTTTCCAGACGTTTGCTTTTGGAAATGCCTATTTCTGCATGATTATAAGAAAAACAACCCTGACTTGTAACAATCTGAAAAATTACTCAAGGCGTGCTCCATATTTTTATTTCTCCAAAGTCTAACACCAAGCCTGGCCCTTGTGAGGCACCACGTGCTCAGAGAATCCTGACCTCTGACATTCTGGTAACAGGACAGGGTGAAAATGCTCTAAGTCGATGCGGAATGTGGCTACAGCTTGAACAGCGATCCCTTCCAACTGCAAATGGCACCACAGCCTTGAATCCCTGGGATGGTCATCTCATCACCTTCTCACACAGCCCTGACATCAGCAGGGACTTTTTGTCCCTGAGAGCTCTAAAAGTCTTTGTTCACAAGCAATGCCATTAGGTGAAAACACATTTTCATCCTGCGGGAGCCTGAGTGCACTGCCCAATGTGTCTCTGTCTACCAACAAGTGTGTGTCTTCATGCCTTGCTGCCTGGCACTCACCCACATGAACCCCCGGCAGCTGCTGCAACACCACCTTCTTTCCTAGTCACACACCCAGGAAAAGTTGTTCTCTGTCCATTTCCATCACTATGGCAACTATGTACTGGACCAACCATCCCAATGGAATCGACAAAAAATACTAAGTAAAATCTTAAAGGCTTCCTATCAAATGTGCAATCCAAAACTTAAAAAAAAAAGAAATTACTGGAGACACATTCTGTATGAAGAGAGCACAGAGAGCCAAGCCAAGTGCCAAGTCAGCTCTTGCCTCCCGTGATCTTTCTTTCACGTAGTTTACAAAAACTATTTTCGCCTTGGAAGTTCTTGATGAGACAAACATGGGTTTTCTCTGATGAGAAATAAAACGACGCTATGTTGGATCTCCATCACAATCATATCATCGTAAAAGTGCCGGCACAATTAGGGTTTTTAGTACAAGTAAACTTACAATGAATATGCATGTGGCTTTGATAAGTTGCCGAAACAGTTCCTAAGAGTAGTCGGCTTAATTCATAGGTAAATTCATTCAAAACCTGTAATTTTAACTTGCAGCACTTCAACTTACCTTGCAGCTAAAATAGAGCATTTAAGCTAATCTATCTTAACATTATAAATAGAATCACTTACATCAACAAGCAGTTTCAATATTAATTCCAACTCTACCAACTTCCCAGTCATTTAAATGTAATAATATTTAAGAACTTGTACTGTGGAACTTTTAACAGATTGATAACAATAACTTCTTATGAAAACAAATTTTAAATTAACTATTGGAACTCCATTCTGAATCTCAAATGTTGAAGGATTCGAAATAGTAGGGAGATCTGATAAGACATGTTTGGGGAAGTGACAGAGACTTCCTTTTTGTGTACCTTGGGGTTGGTGAAGTTGTGTTTTGGAAACAAGTAACTCCCAAATCTCAGCGACTGAAACCTAAAATGACATCATTTTAGCTTGCACTATGTGACGTAGTTCATTGCAGTTACCTTGGGTCCCCTACCAATAGAGCCACCCCGGTCAAAACTGGTCCTAGTACCTGGGAATATTTCCTGCCTACTGCCCCCACCCTCAATAATTGTTCCTTTCCTTTTTTCATTTTTGCAGTTTTCTTTTTTTATTTCTTCTTCCTTGTCACCAGTCTCTCTCACTATTTCTAACTTCACAATTCCATCATCCCCAATTTAGGATTTGTTAGTCTGTTGATGTCCTCTCCGTTCAGAAGTTTGCAACCACAATTGAGAATAAACGGACACCACACTTAGGTCTGAATCTGGGGCGATACAGAGAGTTCGGAATTGTGTTGGCCATCGATTAAAGGCTCAGCCCTCACTCCACCCACAGCTCATTGGCTACACGGGTTTTATGACCGCACCCACCAACAGCGACCTGCTTTGGGCCTGGATGTGGAAACTGTGACAGAACTATGTGGTGAACAGCGTTAACACTACAGAGTCCATTCTCTCCTCATCTACTTGGTTCATGTTTGCTTCCAAGGCAAAAAAAGGAGGTAACTCCAAAGTCCCATGAAGTCAAGACCCAAACCTCAAAGTCCATGATCTCTAAGTGATGAGCATTTGTCACTACAGCAGATCTAGATATGAACCTCCCTTGATCTATAGAAACATCAAAAAACCGTAAGGCCCACCTCCCAGAAATCTACAATGCTTGAACAAAAACAGGAAATGTCATCAGTGCCCCACGATCTGAAGTCCCATGAGCAAAAGAACAAGCAGGCCCTACACAGGTGGTGGTAAACGTATCTCGATTGGGCCTTGCTTCCATTATCCTAAGTGGTGGTCTTTGGCTTCTTTGGTTCTTACCTCTGCCTCCAAAGAGGTCTCCTATCTTCTGTTGTCCTGGTGCATCTGAAATGGACATTGAGGGTTTCGATGTTCTCAGGGGTTGGTCAGTTTCCCCAACCAGCTTCTCACCTGTAGAAAGTTGGAGACCCAAGAGTTAAGCACCAAATGAGCGTACATGCTTTTGGCCAAGACCCATGGTTCCTATGGTGGTGTAACTCTCAAAAAGTCAGCTGTAAATCTGCGTGATTCGAGCCAGTGCCAGATGCCATGAGCTCCACCCAGAGTGATTTGGAAAATATGCCTCTCTGTTGACTTAACTATAGGTCCTTGAGCCTCTCAGGCTTAGTGGCAGAGTCATTTTGCCTTGAGCCATTTTGTCCAATCAAATGGATATACCTTCTATCACCTTAATCCGTCAGGAGGTTTTAACAGTGGATTTGACAGCCAAACCCTTGATTGCATTCTTCCTGCATGACTGAGTTTTAATCAGCCTTTGTTGTTCAAGGAATTTCTCAGTATTATCTTTTACACGTCAGGGCCGAGAAGCAATTTCTTTTTCCAATCCTACAATTCCTCACATTTTGGACTTTCTCTAAGCTCTTTCATTCCTGTTTACACACTGGTCAATTATTTCTGAATCCACCTCTTCATCTTCGCATTTCCCAAATGCAGCCAACAGGAACCAACGTGCATTACTAACATCCTATTTCCCACTTTCCCTAAACTAACAAGGTCAGCGAGAGATTACCTGCATTGCACATGATCACACTTGATGTTTGGCTATGTGTTTTCCACCACATAACATGGACCAATAGCATGTGAGTCTCTAGTAACAGCTTCCTTATCACCCAAGCAAATGTCTCAAAGTGATGTAAAATAGGTCCCTTTGTTATCTATCATAGCATTTGGCTTCCCGTGCCAAATTTGTATCAGTTAGGATAGCTAGTGGATCTCTTGTTCTCAGAGAAAGGGAGGAAGGAGGGAAGGGGGGGAGAAAAAAGGAAAATCTCCGAAATCTCAATACTTTCAGAGAACAGAGTTTCAGCTTTTACTCACTTTGTATCTACACATAAGGGAACTAACCTGCATGGACAATCTCATAATGTTATTGCTTATATATTTGCTTTGTATTTGTAAAGAATTACCACACATTCAATGGCTTAAAAGAAGGCACATGTATTAATTACCTCAGTTGTTATGGGTCAGGGCCTGGGCACAACCTAGGTGGGTCCTCTGCTTAGGACATCACAAGATGGCACACACATTGTTAACGGGCCCGGTGTGGAGGGAGAGGGCGTTATTTATGGAAGGACACTCAGGGCAGGGACCTTGAGCACCACATTTGATTTCTGCTCCCACCTGTGAATAGGAGGAGCATGAGAATGACTGAGGGCCTTGAGAGGCCATTCAGCGCCCGGCCCACGCTGACTTCTGCTCACAACACATTGGGCACAGCTGGTCTCATGGCTCCTCTGAACCTTAGGAGGCCATGAACGGCAATCCTACTATATTCCTGAGATCATTAAGTCACCCACATAATCTGCAGCTAAAAGAAGTGTGTAGAAGTCACTAACTATTCACTATCTTGAAAGAACCGAATCTTCAAAATGCTGGTACCTACAACAGAGATGTGAGAAGGCAATGTTTTAGGCTTTTTTATTGATCTTACATTTGAATCTGGGCACAGAGTGCTGACCTGGAGCGTGGAAGAGATGGAAGCTCAACCTCTGTGAGGCTGAAGAACTCACCTTGGGTCCTAGCGAGTGTGAGCAACAGAGCTCACACCTAGTGTGTGCATGCACTGTCTCCTGTGCACGTGGACTGGGTAGGGTCCCTGTTATGTGAATGGCCAAAGTGCTGGAGATAACTTTTATAGTGATATGTAATAATCTTCCAGTTATTTTTTCATGGATTCATTTATTTATCAAACAGGTGTTGATCCCCCACCACATTTCAGCCCTTAGCTTTGAACTAGAGATAACACAGCAGTATTGAGACAAAAGCCAGTATTTTCATTTCATTTCATTAAACTTAAAGAAAGGGTAGCTTCTGAAGTTCCACACTTGATAGAAACGACAATGAGACAAGGCCTTGTTTTCATGTCCTGGGGGCCTGTCCCCCCTCCCATCTCAGTATGGGAGTGCTTTCATTCCAAAGCACAGGAACAGGACTACTTGTGTCTCCTCTGAGAGGTGATGGGAAGCCTTGGGCTCTGGTTTCACAGGTGACTCTAATTCTGCTGGTCTCCCCACCGATGCCCTTGTCATTTTTCTTAGAGACTCCAGTACCCAGGACCATGCTTTGCTCAATAACCTGGCTTATCAATTTCTCAGCCTTATCAACCAGCCCCAAAGACCTGTGTTTCCCACCTGACCCCGCCCAGTCATCCATATCCTTAACTGGATGCACAGCACGAGTTGATTTCGTAAGCTTCCCCCACCACTTATTGTTACAATGTCCCAATACTGTCTCTCTGGACCCCACATGCTTCCTGTGCCTTTGCCCCTACCGCCCCCTCTGCATGGATTATTTTCTGCATATTTGTGTGCAACTGTTTCTCAGCTGAAGTATCTCCTTTCAGTATCTCCATCAAACTGTAATTTTTGCATTTTTTAATTTTTCAATTAGTTAAAATACAATATTGTATTAGCTTCAGGTGCACAACATAGTGATTACACATTTATGGAACTAATGAAGTGTTATTTTTTTCAGAAAAGAGGCAAATTTCCTTCCTGTTAGAGATAAAGTACACCATTTCTCTTACTAAATTACTTAACAATACCTTTCATTATCTGAAATTACTTACTGCTCTCCTACAAAGTAAGGAGGGGTTTTTTGGTGTATTCAGTTTTTTTGGTGATTTTTTTGTTTGATTTTCCCCCACTATTTTTACTGTTGACACTAACACAGATGTCCCCATTTTTCTCCTTTTGTCCCCCTCCTCCCAGCCCCCGCACCCTCTTCCCTGTGCCCGTCACCACACTGTGGTCTGTCTCTATGGGATATGCATACATGATCTTTGACTAATGCCTTCACCTTCTTTCAAAGAGTTGTCCCTCCCCCCTCCCCTCTGACAGCCACCAGTCTGTTCCAGGCGTCCACACCTCTCTATTTTGTTCACCAATTTATTTTGTTCATCAGATTCCACATATGAGTGAGATCATACAGTGTCTAAAAGTAGTTGGGTCAAGTCAATATTATTGCTCAAGATTTATCTACAGCAGGGTGTCAAAGCAGTATGAATATTTATGATGAACTTCAAAGGTGTTTTGAAAACGACTTCAATTATTTCCTGATACAAGAGAACACTTTTGTGAAGGGTTTAAGCTAATAAAATCAGGAAATAAAGTGGGATTTCTAGAACTGGTTGGGTTATTTGGGCAAGACTTTGTCATGTCAGGATATGGGGCCATCAGAAGCCGGCGATTACAGGCAGCCCCGGGACCTCAGGCGAGTGGTGAGATGCAATGGACAGCTTCCCTGCGTCCACTACACAGGGGATTTACCTGAGGATGGCTCCTGCTCCTTCAGCAATTTTTAGAAAACCTTTGGAAAGGCAGGATGGAAGCTGAGAACGGCAGTGTGGAAGAGGAGCCTTTTTTTTTTTTTTAATGTGAGATGAAGGTGAGAGAGAAGAGATTTTCTCTTCCTAATAAAAACAGAGTGAAGCTTGGCAACCATGATGCCATCTCACAGATCCATAAAGAACTGGAAGTTTATGCAATTTTAAACTACCTCAGGAAAATGTTCATGCATATCTTTTTAATTCCGAGTCATTTAACTTGCATTGAAACATGCTAGCCTAGCAAAATCACATCAGTGGTTTCACGGGTACAAATGAGATACATCGGAATGGAGTTGGGTTTGGGGAGAAGAAAGAAAGAAAGAAAGAAAATTACAATTATTGCCTTCAGGAAAATAATACTTATAGGACATAAAACTTGTTTAATAACTTCACCCAAAAATGCAAATTCTTTTTAAAGAATCTGAATTCGTGCGGTTACTCCTAAAACCTCTCATACGATTGTAGAGGAATTAAAGCATTCGCTACTGATGATCAGAGACCCTGAGGATCTCATGTCGCCTACTGACCTCTGGGACCTTGTGAGAAGTCACTTAATATCCACCACCCTTAGATGCCTTCCCTAAAAAAGAAATGAGTTACAGACTACATCAGTATTTCCTAGCTATTTGAACCAGTTCCCGAGATGGAGGCTGAGCCGACTGGGGCTGCAGTTTCTTTTTTAATAAGGACCTGAAGTGAGCTCCCACGCAATCTGCCGTCTCCAGGCACCTTCTCTCAACCAGTTGTCCCTCCCCCCGCCCCCCCCCACGCCGCCCCTCTGACAGCCGTCAGTCTGCCCCAGGCGTCCACGCCTCTGTTTCTATCTTGTTCACCAGTTTATTTTGTTCCTCAGATTCCCCCATGTGGTCTGCGGCGCAGAACTTTGCCACATCAGAACACACGCTGCACGCACGGAAGAACTCTTGAAAAGTTCGTGTGGGAAACGACAGTGTCACTGGGTCTATGAACGCGTCACTCTGGTTGCACAAAACTGGAAGGAGAAGCTGCGCTGTGGTGACACTACTCCTTATCTCGGGGACCAAGCGTTGCTGAGCGAATTTGTGGTATCATTTCCCTAAACAACGCAGGGCCGACTTGTGCTTCGGCTCTTCACTTCTACATTTTTCTGCCTCTGCCGGGGCAGAAACACGGCCCTTGGAACTCTTTTTTTCTTTTAAATTTTAAGCGCTGCTGACAGAGTGGAGAGAACATTTCCTTCTACCATGGATAAGAGTGGAATAGCATCAGCGAGTGAAGGGTGTAATAAATTACACGTCTCTGCTTTTTAGAGAGACCATGGGGACATCACTGATTTTCTTTTCTCAATCAAATATGTGCGAATCAAAGGAAAAACCTTTTTTCAAGTTAATACATGGTTCAGCTAAAGAAGAAGCAAGCAAAGAAGCCAAAATCAGGTAAAATCAGATTTTTTAAAATCTGCTTTCCACTTTTAAAAAACGTTATTGATGAATATTTGCTAGCCCTTGTTTTTAAAATAGCTAATTTCAAATGTATTGATTGTCCTGTTGCTCTGAAAGATAAGTTTTTATTGGAAGGAAACAACTGTTAAGTCTAGTATTTTCATTTAAAAAAGTGCAACAATTTTAACTGCACAGACAAACTAGTAACAGTCTTTATGGAAAGAGAATCCTAAATAATTTGCAGTCACTGAGGGGGGAAAAAAAACAAGTATTTTACATACGCTATTCTAAGTCCTCTACAAACATAGTGTTTAAGTGAAATTCCTTAAGAAAACCATTGTGAGTGTGGGTGGTGGGTGAGAACGGCTGTCCAGGGAAGTCGTCCGTTTCCCACTTGACCGTGGCAAGGACGGAGTCTGTGGTCCCAGATGTCCTGAGGCTAGTACCTTGTCATCACAGAGCTAAGGAAAAGAGAAACCGGCTCAGTCTTCTCCTGCAGAAAGCTGACTTCCATGAAGAGTCACACCACAGCAGATCTGGGCCCTCGGCCAGAGGCACCAGGTGAACGACTTTTCATTACTTGGTAGCGGGTGGTGGAGGGGTTTTGCTGATGGTATCGTGAAAGATTTCAGAAAGAGAAAACCAGGGATTTCCATTTCATTGGAAGTTACAAAGTAATACAGGAAGGTTAGAGGTCTCATTGCAACAAAAAAAAAACAATATATATATATATATATATTCTATGAAACTTAACTACTTTAATGTCTTGAATTATGTAATCTCAATAAATACAAAGTTGCTCTTTTAAAATTATAGACTTGTCCATTTCGCATGATGTATTTTACTTCTTATAAACTGATGAAATACTTAAGAGTTTTCAGAATATAATATTGTAATAGAGAAGACCTAGTCTTATCCCCACTCAGGAGTTTGAAAGAATGTTCTAGATACAATAGCAAGTAGAGCACACAAGGGGCTATTTTGTCATTTTTAGCCATTTAATTCAAACAGAAAACAGAATAGCTCTTACATGCTTGTATAATATAAAATATTCTAAATATGAAATATGACCAATAAAAGATATGACAAATATATTCGATTCCCTAAATTATCAATATATCAAAGTATCTGTTGTATTAAACATGTTTTCTATTTCTTACCCTTTAAAACTTCACTAGTCAAACTTCCTGTATCTATTTTAAAAAAATGCTGCATATTTGTGGTAAGAGTTTCAAGGAAATTGCAGTTAAAAAAAAAAATCGACTGAAAGATACTGTCAGCTTAGGTTCTTCTATTTGCTGAATGAAGAAAGATAATTGACTTAATTTGTTCTTGGTTTTTTAACCTAACTCATGATTAATTTTTTCCTTAGAAAATAACCAAAGGCAAAACTCAAAAGAAAGTTGACCGGTGTCTGTGACATTTCCAATGTGCATACAACTTGCATTATAGTCAAAGGGGACACCAGTGAAACTGACCACAGAGGGACCCTTGTTGCGTGTGCTAGGGCCGAGTGAGAGGCAGGCTTCCCGCACACTCCGTCACAAAACCTGTTGTATCTTGCACACCCGCACACTCTGTCACAAAACCTGTTGTGTCTTGCACACCCGCACACTCTGTCACAAAACCTGTTGTGTCTTGCACAGAGTCTGTCCCGAAGAAGCAGTAAGATGGGGTGAATCATTTGAAAAGCTGCTTTCCCACAAAGGTTAGTGCTATTTTTCCCAAATACTTACTCCTTAATGGAAAATTATAAAAATAATGCATGTAACTGTACAACAGATACTCTAATAAAGACTGAGTCTGACTGATAATTTACAGCAATCTGAGTTTTGGATCAACAGAAATAACTAAATAATATAAGAGTCCACTAATGGAAAATATTTTTTAAATTAGTCTTATTTTACTATGATCTATTTATTGTGGTTGAAATAGTATTTCTTTGTGCTGTGGTTAGTAGTTTCAAATTTTTAATTTTTTTGAATTTTGAATGAGACCCTTGGTTTTATGAAATCCCAGATATATCTGTGTTATTTTTATTGCTAAGGGGCTGAAATTTAAAGTAATTTCTTTAATGGACATTCAGGAAATCCTCGTGAAAATAGTTTCTTTTAATTTTATAAACGCTTTACTCTTCATATCTATCGCCTGTTTTTAAAGCAGAACTTTGTAAAAGTGAAGAATCAGGTGGGTAAATTAAGGTGGAGCTTGGCAGGTGAGACAGGAGGTTAGGACTAATACTGAGCCACCACTTGAGGGCATAGAGGACAGCCAGAGGACAGGCTTCACGGCCAGTTCACAAACGGCAGCAGGGGAGTGAGCTCCCTTGGTCTTCACTCAATCCCGGAGATCTTCCAGGTAGCAGAAGCACCTGGCCTACACTGAACTAAGTAGCAATGGGGCTGGGCAACCCATAGGGTTCCTTGTTTTCTACACTGACCCAGGCAGAGTCCACTTAGGAAGTCACGCTATCGACACACTTCCTCGAGCCCACAGCCTTCACTCGTATCTGTTTTCCCGCTCTTACCTCATCCTTTGAAACCAAAACCACACCCAGCAATTCCCCAGGTAAAGCTAACCAAGCTGCTCTAAGGCTGTTCACAGCATTGGGAGTGGGGTTCCCATCCTAGGGTGTCAACTAGAAGAAAGGGTTCTTATTTGGGGTGCAGCTGGGAAGGCCCTAATTCAGCCTCAATGACTACTTTTCATTTGGTGAAACCCCGCCTTTCCTTGTCTGTCTTCATTTTCTGTGTTTCTTCTCCTCCTCAATTGTCTATCCCTGTATAAGGCTTTGGTGACAGGTTCAAGTTCCCTTGCATTTAGTGACCTAAAAATACTATTTCTGTAGGCTATTCCAGAAAATTTTCCCTCTTCCAGTGAAAATGGATTCAGCCCCTGAATTGTAACATTGACTCAGAGAAAGAAAAATGTAGGTAGAGAAACCAAGGCTTACATTTAGGCAAGGATGTAATCAATGAAGATGAAGGGTGGTAGTCAGAAGGGATGTTCATGCAGAGAAAATATAGCTGGTCACTCTTTCCTCCTTATTTCCCTGTTACTTAATACTCCGTTACTCCCTCTGGAGAAGGGTAAAGCAGTTTTCTTCAATTACTCACTTTTCTTTATTCCCTATATTCAATCATTTCTGAACTAGAGTGAAAATTCTTGCCAAAAAGATGTCAAAACTGGCCCATCCACACTAGTTCCGCTGCTACTAAACTTATCGGTTAAAACTAATCACAACAACCAGTGTAAAACTTGCCTCCATAAGTCACGCCCTCCAGATTTGCTTTACTAAAATTTTTTCCAATTATTTCCAATATTTTGGCACATCCCACCCTCTAACAAGGGGAGAAAGTGCAGTGGAATTCAGTTATCTGTAACTTGACTGTTTATTATAAGGAAGGTATCTTTTCAGCTATGAATCACCTAGCCCAGCATATCATCTGGTAATTATTAAAAAATATTATATCATCTGGTAATTATTAAGAAATATTAAGTGCTCAACTAACACAACCAACTTTGAGCTTTGAGTTCCAGTTCTCTTCTGCAACATAAGGGTGTGTAATCTCATTAAGCTTCCTAATCACTCTGACCTTCAGCCTCTTCCCTGGTAAAGGAAGACAACCCTATATTTAGCTCCAATGGAAACAGATTTCTGTCAGGATTAATGAGATGGCCAATAAGATATCAATGATGGTTTGATGCTACACAAATGTAAATATTTACTACTCTTAGGAAAATAGCAACAATTAATATTAATTACTGTTTTCTGTCTCTCAGTACACTCCTCACTGGATAAACATCATGGACAGGGTTAAATTTCCATTGTAATACATACATAAGCTGGATTTATTCCTTTAACTTAATAAATGGGTGCATAATAATTTCATTATACTCTCATAGCCCATTCAGAGAGAAGAAGGTTAGCAACAGTACTTAGTTCTATAGAAAACCCTCTCCCAGCAGTCTGTAATCATTCTACCTTACAAGTGGTCAAAACCACACAGAAAAAAATAAATAAATCTGCTCCTTTTCACTGGTGAAATGCTAAACAGCTATGAAATAGCAGCACTGTGAATCAAGAGGGGGATGACACAAAGAACAAAAAATCAGTACTGACCCACTTGGACGTTATTATCAGTGCTTGTGATCAAAGTGCTAATTAAATTATATTGAATTCACCAAAAATTATGGACTGGTATGCTTTTAATGAGTCCTCAAAAATCCAATTATTTGAATTGCAAAGCTTATTGTAACATTAAATTATCAAGCTTAAAATAATCAGTTAAAATAGTCTCTTGGTGGCAATGGTTAAATTCAGCTTATTTCTATTGACTTGACTCTAGGCCAAAGGGGGAAAAAAGAAAAGGAAAGATCTTACACTTCTGTATGTACACACACACCCATACACACACTTCTAGAAAGACCTTGCTCTACCAAATTTTGTAGCCTTTCCCTTTGGTTAAGTAATTCTCAAATTCTGTATGTCATGTCTATAAAAAGTAAATGGAAGTTATATTAAATTTAGTCAAATGGGACATGAAATGATAAACAAAATAGAATTTGAGTATTCAGTTTGACAAAACAGCTGATGTTAAAACCTCTAGAGATGGATTATTTGCATCCTTAGAAATGGGACCACAGAAGAGACGGTTCTTCCTCTAGATTTTAGAGGATTCATCAAAATTCACCATCTGGACAAGGAAAAAAAGAGAACACCCAAGCAGAGGGCCAACGCAGGCAAGGGGAACTGACCAACACAATGAATTTAGGGAACTAATAATTTTTTTTTTCTTGCTGCGAAACAAAATTTGAGAAGAGGTGGCTAAAGATAAGAGACATCAGACCCACGAGAGTGAAAGAGAGGGAACAGTTTTGCTGTGAAACCAAAAATATCCATGCAGCTCTTTTTTCTTTGTATTTTCACTAACTTACTCAAATCTCAGTCCTAACATGTCATTTAATGCTTTTAAATTTCAGAAAACACAGCCGGTAAAAATCCAAGGAAATCTAAACAATGTACGGACTTCAATAATAATAGTGCATCAGTATTTCATACTAGCAGGGAATTGAATGTGGGGTATATGTCAACTGTACTATCTCGTAACTTTTCAATAAGTCTGAATCTATTCTACAATAAGTTTTTAAAGAATAATCTCAAACATATGATTTAGTAAGTTATTGGAGTTCCTCAAAAATTTAACTGCTACTCCCCACTTGTTTCTATGAAGATAGAAGAATAATTTTTCTGCTATCCTTGTTTATTGGCAAATTAGTCTGGAATTGCAAAATGAATCATAAAAAATCTGTAATTTAGCTACATATTAATTCATAACTTCTAAATGTTGTTTAGTAAAGACAAAATGCATGAGTAAATAAAAAACTAATGTCAGACTATATCTGTCTTTCATAATAATTTTCAAATTTAGTCATCAGTCTTCTTACTGATTGACTCTGAAAGTACATGCT
>VMDR010015037.1:0-22800 GCA_007922815.1 Macrotus californicus | reverse complement strand
AAGGTTACTGTGTAACAATAAAAATTTTCAATTTGCTATGTGATTATAATAGATTTTAATTTGCATGCACATAATAAAATTGCCTCAAAATTATGGTAGGATATTTTAGCACACCTCTAGTAATTATTAATGGTTTAAAAGACATCAAATTAATACAGATAAAGGATATTTAATGAATACATGTAACAAGATTGCTGTCATTAACACTGTAAACTATGTACCTAACAACTAAAGACACATTCTTCTCAAGCTCACAAGCAATGTTTCCAAAAATTGACAACTTGCTCAGTCACAAAGCAAGTCTCAACACATCTCAAAGAATCAGTATCATAAAGACTATTCTCTGGCAACACGCAGTTGAAAAGTTAAGGGACAATAATACGAACTTGATGAAAGACATCAAGCCACACATTCAACAAATCCTATGGCTCCTAATCAGCATAACTACAAGGGAAAAGTATCACCAGCACACCAGAGGGAAAGATCTAAAAACCAAAGATGAGCGGCAAATTTTAAGAGCAGCCAGAAGGAAAAGACAAGCCATCTTCCAGGGGCAACAGTAAGATGAAAACCCATCTTCTCAACAGAAACTACAAAAGTCAGAAGCGCATGTGCTAAAAGAAAGTAACAGTCAACTAAAGTTTCATATTCACCAAAAAACATCCTTCACAGATAAACGCCAAATAAAAACAGTTTCAGATGTACAAAAATTGGGTGAATCCACCCCTGGCAGACCCACTTTAAAGAAAACGACATAGGTAGGGTGTTCTTCAGGAAGCAAGAGAAATAATCCCAAGAAGTTCACAGATGCAAGAAAAAATGGAGAACAGACAAGATAATCTATGGGTGAATATAAATGAATACTTACTACATCAAATAAGAATACTGCCTTATAGGGAGATATATGATTACATATTGTTACATGGAGAAACATTTGTATATATGTATATGTATATGAGTTAATGGACACACACATATTTCCTTGCTCTGTCAGCTAAGAGGACTTTAAAAAGATCACATGAATAGCAATGACCACATCTAGCAGCCAGATCATAGTCTCTGATACCATGCTCCAATAAAAATGAGCACAGGCCCCTTGGAGATATGCTGACAAGGACTACGGCAGGAATATATTATTCAAGACCAGCCCGTAGTCTGTTGCAGTGCAAGAATGTAAGAAAGTGCTAAAAAAAAGGGTGAGTGATACCTCAAAAGGGTACAGGAGCCAACTAAAAGATCTCCCAATGGCCAAAGCTAGAGCAATTTGAGCAACAAGATAAAGTACACTGGTTGATAGCCCAAAGTACAAAATAAATATCCATGAGCCCACAATGATATAAATCAATGATTAAATAAATTAATAAATGCAGAAAAAAATATCCAGTGCAAAAGAATTCCAAATATATCGCGTAGATACTTCACTCTTAAGAAGGGGGAACATAACTCCCCTCTGTTTAAGTAAAGGGCTATGTATAAACAAACATTTTGAACAGAACAATAAATGAAATACATTTCAAAACATACAGGTTGCACATAAAGCCAGGCTTACAAGGGAAATTTGTAGGGTTCAGTACTTACGTTAAGTACTTACATTAGGATGAAAAAATCCATGATCTAAGAATTTATTCTTAAGAAATTAGGGAAAGAACAGAAAAATAATGCCAAAGAAAATTGAAAGAAGGAAATAATAGAGATAAAAGCAGAAATTAATGTAACAGAGAAGATGTACAATATACAAAAAAAGAAAGAACACACCAATTATCAGTATCGGGTATAAAAGATATGTCCCTATAGATAATACAAACATTTAAAAATAATTTAAAAAATGCAGTAAATAATGTATGCCAATAATGTGACAATTTAAATGACACGAACAAATTCCTCGGAAAACTTAACTTACCAAACGTGACACAGAAAGAACAGAAAAGTTTTCTTTATGGAAAAGGGTTAGACCTACATGTTCAATTTCTTTGATTGAATAGGACTAGTTGGGTAATTTGGTTCTTCTTTCATGAGCTCTGAGCATTTGTACCTTCAAGAAATGTGTCTATTTACCTAAGTTATCCAATTTATGAGTATAAAGTTACATGTGATGCTCCATTTATCATCCTTTCCAAGTCTGCAAGATGGGTAGTTATGGGTCCTGTTTCACACCTGTCATTGCTAACCTGGTCTTCTCAGTCTGATGAAAAGTTTACCCGTTTTCTCGATCTCCTCAAATAATCAGACTTTGATTGCATTGATTTTCTCTATTTTTCGTTTTCTATTTCACTGATTTCTCCTTGCTTTGAACTTAGTTTTCTCTTCCTTCTCTAGTTTCTTCAGGCAGAAGCTGATAAAGGACATCAAAAAAAAAAAACCCTTTACATTTAATATCACACTTAACGATAAAAGACTGAATGCTCTCCCCCAAGACTAGAAACAAGACAAGGATGTTTTCTCGCTCTGCTGCTCTTCCACATCCTAATGGGGATGCAATGGAGTAAACCAAGAAAAAGAAATAGAAGGCATGCATATTGGAAGTAAAGAAATAAGCCTGCCTTTATTTGCAAAGGACAGTTTTCTACATAAAAGGTAGTAATGAATCTACAACACAGTTACACTATGATTTTGGCAATGTTGCAGGATACAAGATTATTATAAAAATACTCATTGTAATTGTATATAGCAGGAGTGAACAATGGGAAAGTAAAATTTAAAAGCAGAGTTATTTACAACAGCATCAAGAAACAGGAAAAGCTTAGGGACAAATCTAACCAAGTTTTGCCAAAGCTGAAAACAGAAAAGCATAAAGTAGCGCTACGAAAAGTTAAAGAACTAAACGTACTGAGTTCACCCATCAGAAAACTCAAATACTGTTAAGTTTTCAGTTCTTGCCAAATTGAAACAGATTCAACACATTCCCAATCTCTTTCCCAGGGGGCTTTTTTTCTTTCTGTAGAAATAGACAAGCTGATTCCAAAATGTACATGAACGAGAAAAAGATCTAGAACAACCTACTTCCCCTCCAGGTTCCAGTGGAGTCACTATAACCAAGCTTCACACTGTCTTTGTGGTTTATGTCCTTCCTTCACTACATCTATTTGCCCTTGCTCAGGGCTCAATCTAGTGCACACTGAACAACTGTGCGTTCTTTAAACCACATGCAACCATCTTTTACTAAGGGCCATGGTTGACAAATACATTCAGTTACAATACCTTTCCATCACTTTGTAAGTTATATAAATGTCTGATCACTATGTGGTACACCTGGAACTAACAGGACATTGTATGTCAACTGTATGTAACGGGAATTTTTTTTTAATTTAACAGAAAATAAAATAATGTTCCCGTCTTCATTGGCTTGTTGGGGGGAACCAGGAACTTCACATATCAGTATGTGCATTTACCAGATCATCTTCTTTCTAGAAAATATAACTGAATCTGTATTTTCTCACCAATAAGCAATAGAAGTAATGGATGTATTGTTTCCTGTATTTTCCACAGCAGCTTTCTTTACTAATATTTGCTGTGCTTTGTGTGGTGTTTATATGAAGATATATACCGGTTATGGCAAACTCTACCAAAAAGGAACATACTGTGAACAATAACCTCAAAATATAAATAGTAAGATGCACTATCTATGTCGTTCTCTGTTATGGACTGAACAAGGTTCCCTCAAAATTCATATCTGAAGCTTTAATTCCCAACATGACTGTTCCTGGAGAGAGGGCCTTCAAAGAGGTCATTAAAGTTAACTGAGGTCATAAGGGTGAGACCCAAATTCAGCAGGACTGGTGTCCTTACAAGAAGAGGATGAGACACCAGGGAGTCTGGGGAGGTTAGGACACAGCAAAAAGGCGCCGTCTGCAAGCCAAGGAGAGAGGCCTCAGGAGAAACCAAGCCTGCCAACACCTTGACCTTGGACTTCTAGCCTCCAGAGCTGTGACAAAATAAACTCCTCTTGTTTAAGCTACTTGAACTGTAATATCATATTATGACAACCCTAGCCAACTAAGGTGTAGTCCAGCAAACTATTGCCACTAATTTTTGCTTTACCTATTTCTGTGGATGTTTCTGTAAAATAATTGACCAAAATCCATGTCACTTGGCCTCCTCACCCATAACATCCTGCCACCATCTTTTTGAGCCAATCATCTCCTGTGTGCGGCATGTCCCCAAAGCCTCTTAGAAATTCAGGGTTGGTTTCTGCACCCATTTGATTAGCTCATCTCTCAAGTTTCTGGGTCTATGCAGACCATCACAAAGCCCACTGGGCCCAGGAACAGAAATCAGTAAGGAGGGAGACAGCAGGAACAACGGGCTTTGGGTTCGGAAACCCTGCCACACAGTGCGCTGGCTTTGTTGAGCTCCATGGCACAGGCCCACATTCTGCAAACTTTTCATCTGCACATAAATTGCATTTCACAGCGATACTAAAAGGGTGGGTTCTGATGCTGCACGTGGGAGGTATTCGCACAAATCCTGTTATCAGATAATAGGATTACCACGCATGCCTCCTGAGCGTGCTTTGAAACTCTACTACTAAATCTACATATACCACCACAGGCCAGTCATTTTATTGCACAACAAATAAAATTGCTGCCAAATCATTTTTGAAGCCATTATTTTCCTCGTTACTTCTGTCATCGCTTGGAGTTGAGCTGCAACCACAGCCATATCAAAGTGAGCATTTCCTTCTTCCCTCCCACAGCCGCGCCGTCACACAGCCACCACCCAAGTAACATCGCGTTGCTTCTTATGACACTATTTGATCTGAAGCCCACAGGAAATTATAGGCCTGGAAGAAACAGGAGAAAAAAAATCAATAGAAAAGAAAAATTAAAGAAAATGCCAGTTATGTTAGCAATACTGATGAGGTGTCTTCTTCCAAATGGATAACCAGGAAGCTATTGTAAATGGTCATTGGCCATGCATGTGGCCACCGGCTTTGATTTGACCCTTTCTTTTAGTCTTAGGTCATGGGCAGCACAGGTGCAGGCTCCAGAATTTCCTGTGCATGACTTGTGCCCTCTTGTGGCTGGGACGACCTCACTCCAGGCCCCAGCTTCACCACTCAAGCTGTGCAAATTGTTCTGTGTGGGGAGAACAGAGTGTGACCCCCAGGCCTGTAGTGGTTGTTGATCAGAGTTCCTGAACCGGTCATCAGAATGCCCTGACCCATCAAAGGTTTTTCCCTCCAATGCAAATGTATTCATTTGGAAATTAATCAACAAATACAAATAAATCTCATGTACATTTACTATAAACTATTTGATGAGAAGTACAAAATAAATGTACACTTTAGTGAGTGATATTCCCATTTCTGGTAACATATGAACACTTGACATCTCAAGTATCCTAAAATATCTAGCTTGTATGATTAACTCCTGTGCAAGATAAGTCTGAAGAGAAGTTGTGAAATAATAACATTTTACTCCCTTTTATTTGAATCTATGCAAGATCTTCATGAGATCCTTTGACTGGACAGAGCTTCACCTTCAGCTGCCCTCTGCCCTCTCGAGGGGGATCCTTGTCTGTTCAGAATTATTTCCACACATCCTTCTTTCCCTACCTGCCCTGAATCTCGCTGCCTCAGAGTTTTACTTTACGACTATTTTATAAAAGAATTCCATCCCACTCCCCGTGGCAGTGTCACAATGCTGCAATCATCCAGGTAGGTGTGGATGCAGATAAAGCTTGCAGCCCACCGCCTTCCTGACCCTGGACAAACCCTGGACATGCCCTGCTGATCTCATCGCTTGTTCTGCCCCTAACAACTCCCTGGAATTTCTCCCTGCTTTACTTAATATTTTTAACTACCTAGTTATGAATTCCTAACCAATATAATTTAGTTTTGAAGGCTACTTTTAAACCTTATTTAAATAGAACATTTATAGAGTGGGGGGTATTTCTTAGCATCTACCCTCTTTCACTCAAAATTTTGTATGTAAAATTCATCCATTAGTTTCCATGTGGTTGTTGTTCCTTCACTTTATTCCTTGCTGTCTAGTATTTCATCTTATGAACATACTATAATTTATTGATCACATCTTTTGTTAGTGGTTTTTGGGGGGTTTCCAATTTGGGGCTATTTCAATCAATCCTGCCATAAATATTCTTGTACATGTACCCTGATGAATGTAAGCATGCATTTCAGTGAGACCTCAGCTTCCCAGCTTCCTCCTCTGAATTGGAAGCAAAAGTGACCAAGTGATACATTCACATTCCAAGCTCCCACCTTCTGCCAGGTCTCAGTCTAGTGGTAGGTAGTTCACTACACTGTTTGCACTTTGTGCTGTCACATTGTGATTTATAATAAATACACATGTTTGTTCCCATTTCCAGCACAGAGCTCCTAAAACTCTAGGAATTTTCTAAGTGATGAGAGCAACAAAGTATCTTTTGTTATGTTAATGAGGCAGCTTTTAGTCTTCTCCTAAGGAAGGGAGCTGGTTGCCAGGGGAACCAACCAGTGATTAGAAAGTTGAAGGGGAGTGGGGCTGAAGGTTGAGTTAATTGCTAATGGCCAGTGCTTTCATCAATCCTGGCTCTAGAAAGAGCCTCCATAAAAACCCAAAAGGACAGCATTCAGAGAGCTTCTGGGTGGGTGAACATGTGGAAGTTTGGGGAGAGTGGTGTGTCTGGAAAGGGCATGGATGCTTCCCGTCCTTTCCCATACCTTGCCCTGTGCATCTCTTCTATCTGGCTGTTTCTGAATTATTTCTTTTATAATTTACCTAGTAGATAAAATGTTTCTCTGGGTTCTGTGAACTGCTCTAGTAAATTAATCAAACCCAAGGACTGTCAGTCAAAAGCACAAGTGACAACCTGGACTTGTGGTTTGTGTCTGAATTTGGGAGGGAGGAAGACATTTTTGCAGGGCTGAGCCCCTGACTTGTGGGATCTGACACTCTTCAGGTAGACAGTGTCAGAATTGGGTTGAATCACAGGATACCCAGCTAGTGTTGGAGAATTTCTTGGTGGTGTGGAAATCTCTCCACACACAGAGTTGCTATCCAGAACCCTTAAATGCTTTTAGAAAAAAATTTAATACATTCCATTCAGCGCTTTCAGTGTCTTAGAGATTACTGCTGGTTCCTGCTGCTGAGGTTCCTGGAGCTACTTATAACCTGGTTACAGATTTAATCAGTATTTATTGAGAATCTACTATGTGCCTGGCCCTGTTCTAGGCTCTGGAAATTCAGCAGTAATGCCTTGCCCTCTAGAGTTGACTTGTTAGTTGAAGAAAGAGATAATAAGCAGATAAACATCCGGGTAGAGTGAAGGAGTGAACTGTACAAAGTCCTAAGAGAACTTTTGGCCAGTGAAACGAATTCAAAGACCTTGAGGCAGTGTGACCAGGCAGAAACTCCATTTCTTTAGGTGGCCCTCTCTCCTTCCTGTCCTTCCACTCCCTTCCTTAATCATTAAGCTCTTAGGACCTCGGGTCTGTTGGCCACAGAAACAGAGTTTCAGTCAAGATGTCACCTGACTAAAAGGGTCCATTTGCCCTTGTGCACCAAAGCCCGGTAAGACACAAACAGGAGCTTTCTCAGCAAAGAAAGTAAGGGTTTAGTGACCCACACCCAGAGGCACAGGTGAGCTCACACTCAGAGACCTGGCTCTCCAGTGCCTGTCAGGGAGTGGGCTGTGTGGGGGTGGGCGGGGGAGCATTAACCATGGTAACTAAGGGAGTCAGAGTTGTGGCCATGGTCATGGTCTCTACTGACTGGTCAGCACTAAGGTAGGGGGCCATTTGTCATCGCATCTGGTCCCGAGTTCAGCCATGGTGCAGCTTTGTCCGGCTTGGCACGCTGTCCTTCTGGGCCTGGAGCTGAAACACAGCTGAGACCTAGATGTTATCTCTAGTTTGGCCAAAACTCTGTCTCTGGGATCAGTAGAACCAAGGCTTCCTGAGATTACTTGATGGCCAGGACCTCATTGTCCTGAGAGCTTAATGATTAAGGGAGTGGACACGCAAGGGAGAAGAAAGCAGGTGAGTCAGGGTGTTGGATGAGGCCAGTTTGAATCAAAGGGAAAGAAAAGAGAAAAAGCTGCATCAAAGAAATGAAATTTCTGTGAGATTACAAAGCTAGAGATAACACCATGACCTCCGTTGCGTTTCACCCCAGGCCGGGGAGGGGGGGGAGGGGGGGGAAGCGGAGCCGCAACTCCCCCACACCCGACCCATGAAACCGCGAAGGAGGTGCCACGGCTGACATCCGGACCTGATGCGGTGATCGACTGCTCCCTACCTGGCCTCCACCAATCAGTAGGGTCCACGACCCCCGCTTTGTTAGCCACCATGATTGGGACTTTTGCACTATATAAACCATGCCCTGGAGGCCACCTGTAGCTCCAGGGGTGGGGCCATTTTCTTAAAAACAAACCTTTACTTTCCTGGCTGTGAACTCCTGTGGGGTTTGATTGGGCTTTGGTGCGCACAGGCCCCAGGGCCCTTCAGTGCAGTAACAGCAGGAGACTGCTCCGTGTAAGGGCAGCGCGGCAGAGCACCTGGAGCAGTCCCAGTGAGACAAGGAAGATGAGGGTGGCGGAGGCCGGGTCAGAGTAGCCACAGCCAGGGGGTGGAAGGCCGGGTAGGATTTCATTCTAAGTGTAATAAACACTCAGCTCTTGGTGCGTTTTGAGCAAGAGAAACCCTTGAAATGATTTGTATTTGTATTAAATTTCTCTAGCAGCTTTATGGAAAATAGACTGGATCTTTTCTCTCTGATTTAACACAGTCCAACAAATTCCTTTTCCCTCCTAAATTAAGAGGTGTTTCATTAAGATGTGGTAAAAGACAGTGAAGATCCCTATTCATATTCCAGACTAGGAAACTGATGACCCTTGGTATGTAGGACTCCATCCCTGTTATCCTGGGTCTGGCTTCCCCAAGCTGCTCCTTACCTGACACAGCCACACCTACAACAAGAGACCTAAGGAAAGTGCTGCAGCCTCAGCCCCAGGCTGTTCCAGGAACCAGGCACTCCCCCGAAACAAGATCCTGTTTCCAACCTAGATCACCAGTCCCAATTTCTTCCTCCTTCATCCCCAGAGGGGACTTCGGTGTCCTCTGCCACCCACTGCTTCGGTTGAGGTCACCTCTGTCACCTGAGATGTTCTCAGAATGGAAGAAGACTGGGCCAGGGTGAAACAGAGATTGCACAAAAGAGGTAACCACTGAATAGTAGTTGGACATCCACTCAACCTCCCTGCTGCAGAGACACTAAACGGCTGGAGCGGAACTTCCCAGCGCCGCTTTCTGCCCACTCTTTAACAGTGACGCAGGAGTAAAGCAGTTACGGCAGAAGTAGGAAAGCAGAAGCTCGTGGTAAAAACTCGAAGGAAAACGTTCGCCATTCCTAGATGAAGTGTGTGACTAGAGGTTAACTATGACAGAGCCCACAATAGGCCACGAAGTCAAAGAGCCATTTTATTCCCACGTATGGTAACTTTTCACCTTCAGAATCCAGATTCTGGCTGTTTCAGCTATCCAGAGTGCAGATAAGAAAGGTAGTAAACAAAACATTATCCAAATAACTCAAACAGATTTGAGAAGGGACGGTCAATTCACGAAGACCCGTATCTTCTACTCAGAGGGGAGGCCCTTACACCCTCTTTTAGTGTTCCTTTCCTCTGAGTGTGTTCACATTTCTCTCAGTCCTCTCTCATCTTTGTTCTTCTTCCTCTGAGGAGACAACCAGAAAAAAATAGTCTAACATCAAGAGACCAGAGTAAAAATTTGAAAATAGAGATGTGATCTCTAAAAACACTATGGCAGTTTGGACTAATGTTGTGTACGGGCACAGGGCACTTGTGCAGATGTGGACGTGAACAAAAACATCTCCATGTTTGTGTCCCAGATTTCATTCCATTTTTAAGTTTCACGTTGCGACCTTTGACCAGCTTTCACAGTCCTTAGTGAGCATATCAAAGATTTCTAGTTAATGATTTTCTGCCTTCCTTAAAATACTGCCATAAATATTTACGTTGGCAACAGCTAGAATGACCTGACAACCAAGATCACTATCAAACTGGTGGTAGTATCAATTATAAACAATCCCCTACCATATGACCACCAGGAGCTATGGCCCCTGGCACTATTGCATTCTTTGTCTTTGTCCGGTCAGTCATCAGTGCCCGAGCTATACTGTTTAAAAAGTACCACAACAGGGGTCTGCTAGTGGAGAATAACCTGCGCTGAGCTGCGGGGTCACCTGTTCTGCTCCAACCCAATCTTCCCGTAAGTGAACTGCCCTGTAAATTCTACTGTCGTCTGTGGGGTGGCCTGCTTCGTCTTTCGGTCTCAAGAGACCTTCTCATGAATCCCGCACACGTGCCTTTGCCCGGCTGTCGGACAGCACTGCAGTTTTACAATTACAGCAGCACAGCATCGCCCAACCGCTGAAGGGTGTGATGATTCCCCTTAAAGATCAGGAAAAGGTTAAACTGGTTTTCTTGAAAAGAGCAAGAAATGCATATTGCCCTATAAAAAGAGTCCCACTAAACCCTAACCGAGAATTGTTTTTGAATGAGGGCACGTGGGAGTGTAACTCACCTCTTCCAAACTATTATTTTACTGTCCTAATTTTTTCTTCTCTTCAAGTGGTGATTAGAGAACACTATGAAGCCATATGATTATGTGACTAAGAGATGGGGCTCTGAAATCAGATAAGTCTGGATGGACTCAGCTATTTCAGAGCCCTTTGGCTTTGGACAAGGTACTTGGCTACCCCAAGCCTAGGCTCCTGATCTCTAAAATGAGGTAATTCGTACCTCCTCGGAGGGTTACTGTGACAAGATGAGGTGAAGCATGAGGCACTGAGCCCACACAGCAATCGCTCAATAAGTGAAAACTGTAACTTCTATTGTCTTCAAGCTGGAGGCAATGTCACCTAACAGCTGTGGCCTCTGCAGCCAGAACGCATAGTTTCAAAGTTCAAATTGTGGCTGGGCTACTAACTGTGTGACCTTGAGTAAGTGACTAAAGCTCTCAGTGCCTCCATTTCCTGGTCCTTAACAGGGAGACAGAGAGTGTCCCTACCTCCCAAGGTGGTTGGAAGGGTTACGTTCGTTAGGGCACAGAAAGCACTTCAGCAGGGGCCTGGTGTGCATAGTAAGCACCATGTAAGAAGTGTCGATTTTCATTGTTGTTAAGGGCTGAGCACACCATTATTACAAAGCACTTTCCTCCTTCACTTTAGCCGTGACTTCTTAGCTTTGTCCCCCCCTGTCAATCATGTCATATGCAAAGTGCTCTTTGTGACATCATCCCAAGCCAGCCAGAATATCTTTGTGACACAAACAGGAGAACCTGAAACAAATGCATGTAAATTCCACACAAATATTTGTCAAAAAAGTGTTAAACTGAGTCAGGAATCCTAGCCTCAAACAATTCGAGTATTGCATTATATAATAATAAATTTGAAAAAGGAAAGCAATTGATGGTGCATAGTTACAAAAATAGGTTCTTTATCTCTCCAGCTCATGGGGAATTACAGCTGCTGAGTCTAGCCCGTGAAGCCAATCTAAGAAGGTGCAGTTCATCCAGTTCAGCATAAGGTGGCACCAAAGGGCGTTTTAATCTGTGGGTCTATGCTTTGGCCAAGCTGTTCCAGCCTCACCAGAAAGTCTAGAAATACAGCGAGACCTTCCAAGTTAACGTGAGCAAATCCCAAGGAGCCTCAACTGTCGGCAGCTTCCTCGAACCTTCTGTGTTCATCCTTCTGAAATTGCTTCATCTTGGATAAAACCAGGAAAGTTCCTCTATAAAAGTGTGCCTGGCCCTGGCTGGTGGTGCTCAGTAGACTGAGCACAGGCCTGCAAACTGAAGGGTCACCTGTTTGATTCCCAGTCAGGGCACAAGCCTGGGTTCAGGCCAGGTCCCCAGCAGGGGGCACACGAGAGGCAACCACACACTGATGTTTTTCTCTTTCTCCCTCCTTTCCCCTCTGTCTAAAAATAAATACATACAATCTTTTTTTTTAAGTGTCCTGGTATTATTAAACTGGGGCAAACATGTTTGACACTTGCCAGGAAGCTGTACTATTTTTCCTGTTTCTTGGTTTCATTTCTGGTAAACAAAAGTAGCACATAGTATAGAAAAGCTATCCAGTTTTAAATACTAGAAGATAGTAACACATAATACCACAACCCAGAGATGATCGTTAACCCTGTGCCCAAAATTTCAGCCTCCGAAATTCCTGTTTCTGTCAGAAGTACCAATATTTTTTGGATGGCTAAATTCCCAACATTTGGAGTATTTTTTTCTTCCCTAACAACAATAATATCCACCTAAAACTTAAGTGTTTTAAACTGCGTGTTGGAGATCTCTTACTGATTTTAACAATCACACACGCAAAGTCTTTTTTGCCATACAGAATAACATTCCCAGATGCCAATGATTAGGGCCTGGCAATCTTTGGGGCCATCATTCAGCTTACCATGGGTTTTATCAACAAATTATTTGAGCAAGGAGAGTCCAGTAACTTACTTTTAAATTCATCAAGAAAACTAAGCATAAAATGTCCCTGCCAGCCAGACTCTCCCATACCCTACTTCACCTTGGGTTATGACCAACTGAATGGGAACCTGACTACAACAAGCCAGGAAAAGTTTTACAAGACACTCAGTCATAGGCTGGTCACCCCATCTTCAAAAAGCCAGGGAAAAGGGCCACTGTTGGTCCCAGCAGAAGCTCCGCAGGTATTACTCTGTTACCTGTACCTCGACTGTTCCGCTGGGGTTATTTGCAAATGCCAAGACTGGGAAGGCGGCAGTGGGGCTCCAACAGAAGTACAGGAAGGCTTCTGCCCTCTGGAGTGCAAGCCTGCAGGCCAGCCAAGCCCAGAACAAAGATGCAAACTGCACGCTCTTTTCTCCCTTGGCCATGGGCAGGGGACCAGGCCTTCTGTGTAGGTAAAGAGCTGCTTCTCAGACAGCACCCTCTGGCAGAGTTCCCCATCACGATTAACTGCAGGTGGTTTTTGTCTGTCTTTTTAAAAACTTGGCAAGATTTATGTCATGCGAGGCTTATGTCAAGCAATTCCCCAGCCATGTAGTTCTCAAGTATTTCACCCAAGAACTTCCAATCTTATAGATTGGGCAGTTCTCTCCGAATGTGATCAGGTCTACAACTAGGAGATTAGGAGTAAAAGAATCAACATTTGTTGAGTGCTTGCTATGTAGCAGGCACTATGCCAGGTGCTGCACTTTTATAATGTGAGATTTTAGCAGTTTTAAGTTCTAGTATTCTTCTTCCACATTCGAATGGGTCCGCTTACACCCCTGCTGTCTGAACAGTGCAGTAGAAGACCACCGTCACGTGCATTGACTATTGAGATACAAACACGCTGCGGTGCGCCAAGAATCATTCATCGGCATCTAAGCAATGGCTAGAAATGCCTGCAATAAAGGGTGACTACTGCTGCAGTCAGAAAACTCAGGGCACTCCACGGCATCTTCCACGTGGCTGAACAGAACCCTCCCAGATCCCTTCACGCCCAAGTGGCAGCAGGGGCTCTGGGTACATTTGTCTACCTCCTTCCTAAATGTCCTTTTTATTTTTATTTTGTTTTGTAATTACAGTTGACATTCAATATCATTTTAGCTTCAGCCATGCAGCATAGCAGTTAGACATTTATATAACTTATGAAGTAATGCCCTCGATAAAAGTCCAGTGCCCACCTGACCTAAATGTTCTGATTCCCACGGTTAGTATGTTCAAAATTGGTCCTGAACTGAGGATTATACCATAGAAACTCAGACTTTTGCTTAAACATCAGTCATGAAGAAACTACCCTGAATTTGGGGTGGGGAGTAGATCAAATCTTTATTTCTATATTGTAGAAGGTTATTTGGCCACAGAAGAGCATCCACTCTCTGCCCCATTGAGTCTAGTCTACAATGTCTGTCAGGAACGAGTACCCCTGGGTTTGTCTGTCCTGTGGGATGTCTAAAGCCCTTCTCCCTGCGTGAGGAGGCTTTCTGCAATGTCTTTGTAAGTTACCCCTTCTCCGTGGCTTGTCTGAGTTAAGGGAAGGAGCTGGCCTGGCAGTATGGTCCCACTAACAGGGATTCCTTCCTCCTGGACCACAGGCGGGTCCAAATGAACCCAGCAGACAGCAAAGCAGCCCATACAGTGTACGTGATCTCAGAGATGAGAGAATGGAAGAGGAAAAGGGTGACTATCCAGGGACGTGTGTTCAAGGAGGTAATCAGACAAGCAGGGTCTGAGAAGTATCACAAGTCAGAGTTCAAATCCAAAAGCTTAAAGAACCCAGGAATTCTAGCAGAGCTGAAACTCCATGGGTCATCTGGGCAAATCCCTAAGAGGAGGCCTGTTCCCTTCAGCTGCTTTTTCATGCTCATTCAGATGTGGGGAGAGAAGACCAACTCCAGGGTGAAATGCCCTGGCTGTCAAACTTTACTAGGCCCAGGATTACCTGGGGACCTTGTTAAAATCAGGTTCTAATTCCGTAGGTTTGGGTGGAGAAACAGGGCACCAAGACTATGCATCTGCATGTTTAGCCAGCACCCCATGGGATTCTGAGGCAGGCATTTCATGGACCATGTTTGAAGAAGCACTGAAATAAGTTATAATAATGTTCAGGTGACCGGGCTACCATTGGAAAAGTAGTTCCCAGAAGTTTCAGTGATGGATATGTGCATAGATGACTTAAATAATCGTATTAGTTAATGTGTGCTATGTATTGTTCCCCCTGAAAGATGTGTCCAAAAATCATCCCATTTGAATTAAGTGCTACTGATGAAAAGTCCAGAAGTAGGAGGCAAGGAATGTAGTAGATGACCACCCAGTAGCAATGATGATGCCCTTCGGCTGGCAGGGGCGGCGACATAAAACACCCTGCGGGAGTTATCTTACAAATACTATATCATAGGTCACAAAATCGATCAGTAGGGAGTTTATATTACTCGCCATAATTTCTATTTCACATTAGATTTCTTTTCATAATGATGGCTCAAAAGTAACACAAGCATATCTCTAACATGAGAGTCAGGCTTAATGTTTTAAGACTTCAGCACAAAAGACCATAATAGGCTTGGCAAGTGACATTCGGATCTTGCAACAACCAAGCAAATTGCAAACACTCGGAAACAAGAAAAGAAGCATTGGGTTGATAGTGAACGCAGGGTCGTAAAGCAAAAGATATGGTGAAATCAGTCTGAAGATGTGAACTTATTGATTGGAAAGGGTGTTGGCTTCATTTCTCGTGAACAGAAACTCAACAACGAAGAGACACATCAGAGTGTGGCAGGGACAAAGGGTTTCGGTTTGACGTTGGTGGGTGTTGAGAAGGTGTTCCAGGTTCCAAGGATAAAGAGCGACCTCCGTGAAGCCTCTCTGACATGTTTTCGCTCGTTGTTATGGTGATGTGTTGCTCTCTGAGTGCTTCTATTCTGTGACTCAGTTGCCCACATGGCTATGATACTGGCGCTCCTTCCAGTGCAATAATTTACTTCTGTACTTTGTGTTTGTTGTCACTGAAATATGTGTGTGGCTCCATGTGCTGTGTCTCCCAGGACAGAAATGTATTCAAGTTTATTTTATGTTGCTGCTTGCTTTGTGGCCATTTTTATTGATATAGTTACCCTGTCAATAAAGACTATGCAGAAATTTATTGTAATGTATTTTGTATTATAACTCATTTTTAGTACAATCTCATTATTTGCTTTCACAATATAACATATAGGGCAGATGACTTAATTTACCAGTGTGTGATGTTTTATATTCTTTTAGAGACCCATATTCAATGTTTTTCATAGGTTAGTAGAATATTACACATTATATACTGTATTATATGCACAAAACTATATTTTCCCTTACACAAGCCACTTTAAAATCACTTTTAATGTAAGTGTAGAAATAGACTTATTATTGTTTCCTATGTTGCAGGCAGCTTTACATGGGCTATTGTATTTAATCCTATGGCAACCATAAAGGCAGATTTTATCATCATCCCCACTTTGCAGATGCTGGGACTCCAGTCGTCAGACCGTCTATCATTTAACACCCCCTCCCAGAGAACTTTAAGTGGCCAACAGTGTTATTCTCGTTTTACGAGAAAGGAGACTGAGTTTCCGGAAAGATAACTAACTTGTCTAAAGACACAACCAGTGAGTAGCAAACTTAGAAGTAAACCCGGGTTTGTCTCCCTTCCAAGCGGCAATAAGGAACTGCTGCACTCTCCTGCCTCCTCCAGCTAAGCTCTATATGGGTCCAATAGAGAGATGGGGGAGACAGAACACACTGGTAGGGGGCCCCCTCGTCTGTATCTGTGGCTACAAGTGTGTGAATAAGAATGTGTATGTGGTATGAGTTACAATCTCTCCAAGTGCCCCACTTCCTCCCTGTTCATCCTCTCAGGTTTCTAAGATCGACTGCTTATGAACTATCAGAATCAGCACAGAGGACTTAGAAGACCTGGATCTGCCCCGGCTCTACCACTAACGTGGTTTGGCAAGTGCAGATACTCCGTAAAATAAGATTGAGAATATTTTCTTCGCCTGTCTCGCAGGACGGCTATGAGAATCGAATCCATTCGTTCATTTATCCACCCACTAAACAAATATTTATTGTGTGCTTATATTAAGTGCTTAAATATTGGATTGGCCAAAAAGTCCATTTAGTTTTTTCCGTAAAATAAGACACATTTTTCATTTTCACCAATAACTTTATTGATTTGGATATTTCGAGTATGCCAGCTATCTATCTCCCCTGTAGTATAACACTGATTCTTCTCAATTAATATCTCAATTTGATCACTATCAACTTCAACTTGTCTACTCGACCACGGAGCATGGTCCAGTGAGAGTCTCCAGCACGAAACTTCACAATCCACTTTTGACACATTCGGTCAGTCACAGCACCGTCTCCATACACTACACAAATCATTTTTTTGCATTTCAGTTGTGTTTTTACCTTTCTTGAAATAGTAAAGCATAATATGCCAAAAATGTTGCTTCTTTTCTTTCATCTTCAATATTAAAATGGCTACACAAAAATTCACCAATTTTAACAAGTTGTTTTTAAATGCATGCTGATATGACAGCTGTCACAATACAATCTAACAAAATTGTTTCAAAAATGAAGCTAAAGACAACTAAGCACTACTAGAGCCATCATACGGAAAAAAAACAAATGACATTTTTGTCCAACCCAATATTTACTGAGTACTGTTCTGGATACTAGTAATAAAATGAACAAAATAGGTAAGACCCTGCCCTCATGGAGCTTATATTCTAATAAAGGAAAAAAACAAAGAATGCAAACAAATAAAGAGGATCATTTCAGGCCAAGATCATTATTATAACTGCAGTAAACAGTGGCTAGGAGGAGGGAGGCAATTTCAGATGAAGGGGGAGTGAGGGGAGGACCAGGAAGGGATCTGGAAAAGGCGACATTCGATCCAAGACCTATGAGAAACAGTTGGCCATTTCAAGAGAAGAAAGTCCAGGGTGGCTAGAACACCATGAGTACAGGTCAAGTGGAAATGAGGAAGAAGACAGGCATGTGAAGTAGTTTGTTTTCATTTTAAGTTCCAAGGATGGTGTTAATGGGTTTGGAGCTAAATCGTGACGTGATCTGGATAATTTTTAAAAGAGATCTTCATGGCTAGTGTGTAGAGAAGGGTTTGGGGGTGGAGGAAAGAGGCAGCGGACATCCAGGAGACCCAGTCGAAAGCTACTGATGGAGTCCAGCAGACAGACAAGGATGGCTTAGGCCTGAGTAAGGCTGGATCACGGTGGAGTGGGGGTGCACAAGGAAAGGGGAGGGAACAAGGATGACAAATGAGACAGCATCCGTTCTGTGTGGAGGATTGCTCAGCTGCAGCACCCTGTAACAAGCTAAGGAATTGTCGTTAGAGGTGTCAAACTCATTTTCACCAGCGACCACATCAGCCTCACAGTTGCCTTCAAAAGGCCGAATGTAATTTCAACTCCTTAACAATTAAGGGGAGTAGTTACATTTATACAGTCCTAAAATTATTTCGGCCCTTCGAAGGCAGCCACAGGGCTGATGTGGCCCCCCGTGAAAATGAGTTTGACACCCCTGCATTCGATAATGGCTTACAGAGGGGACACAGGGAAGATTCCGAGTGGGAAAGAAGTGGACGGCATACAGAAAGGATGGTGATCAGGGGACCCCAGATACAAACTTCTCCACCATGGTTTCCCTAGGTCAGACGCCACTGTATGGAAATTCTGTTTCAAGGGTTTGAAATGAGGGGCCTGACCAATTTCCAAGCCATTTATTATACCTTTTTACAATTTTATTATTTCACTGATGTTCTTTTTTTATGGTAGAAAACATAACATTAAAGTTACTATCTTAATCATTGTGAAACATGCAGTTCAGTGGTGTTAAGTCATTCACACTGTTCTGCCAACAGATCTCTATAACGCTTTCATCTTGCACAACTGAAGCTCTACACCCACTAAACACTGATTCCCCGTCTCCCTCTCCCATTTATGTCTTATTTTGAACATAGACCCAAACAACTTCATTCATTCTCCACAAACTCAAGCCCCAGCCCTTGGTATTAGTCCTTCATATTTGAAAATGGCAATGAAATTCATCAATGTCCAAAATATCCAACTTAACTGGATTTTGTTTTCAAAGAATTAGACTCATTAAATTGAAAGCAATGAAGTCTAGTGCCAGAAGGCAGCATTCTCTGGTATCTACGACTCGGCGTTTTGGAACAGGGTGATTTGACTCCCACTAAGTGCCTGTAGCATCCCCAATCATGGTGACAACCAGCAACATCCCCTCACATTTCCGAACCCCTGGGAGAGTATTGCCCCATCCTGGCAGAGATCCACAAGTTGTACATTTATTAGGACCCCTTGACTTTGGGCAATTTCATCTACCACAGTCATCATATGATTTAAATCAATTATATCATCACAAGTCCATGCTACCAATAGGGTTCTAGCTACCTATTATGCAAGAAATAATTATGTTTTCCCATACTCTTTTCTCCTACAAGCATCAGCTTGAATTGTTTTGGCCAGTTCCCTTGGACTGACACTTCTTTGAAGTGACTCTTATTAACTAACTTCTTAATAAGAGAGTCCTGTCCCGCTTCACACACCTGCTCACCCAGCCCTACCACCACCTGTGCTTTTTACCTCCTTGTATAACCCAAGGAGGGGTGTGTCCAGGAGCACAGAGGGTGCCAGGAAGGCACAGCATAGCGGGGCTTGATGCCGAATGACTGTTTCACAAAGGGAGAGCCTTGGTAGGACCCATCACCACCTTCACACCAATGGCACAGGCTCCCCTTTTCAGGACAAAAAGGCCTTACTCTGAAGAGCAGTCCAATTTTGTCTGAAAGAGAGAATGCAGCAACGTTTACCGGCAAGACACAATGAGTCATTCCTTCCAAGCTAGTCTCTCCGGTTTTTCTGGCATCGCCTAGTTCCATCTGATAGTAAGAGCCAAGAAGACAATACCTGCTGGCTTTGCTTCTGATTCATAGCAAGTCTTTCTTTTTCTTGTAATGAATTTATTACTCACCAAAGTAAGCCGCAGCCACCAAACTTGATAATTGCCTTCTCTGGGATCCTCCCAGAGAAAAGGAGCATATATTCCAGAGCACATGGTTATGAAATTTATGTCACCTCCAATTACATCCGTACCTTTACTTCATATAAGTGATGATGTGTTGCACGTACCTTGTCCTGATGAGAGTGCATTATCTGCTTCTTATCACAACAGGACCGACAACGGCCCATTTTCACTGAGAGCTACAAAGCTAAGGTGTGCAGCAGACTGTGTATCCTTTTATTTTTATTTCTTTTCCTAGCTCAAACATCAGTTTACAGTAACATAATCTTCTGTGAAGTCTCATGGGGAGAAAAGCAATTTGGACATCCCCACTGTAACTTGATTCACAGACTGTTGAATGCAGCAGACACCTCATATTACCGTCTTATCGACCCTGGAAACACCTGATAGATGTCTCATCTCCTCCCAATTCTGCCTCCAAGCATCTCTCTTTACGCCCCTTTTTTCCCCTTCTTCTCCACCAGACTCAGGTGGGGGTTGTACCTGCTTCCTTTCCCGTCTGCTCTCTCCACCCCTGCCTGTCTTACCTCCTTCCTTATTCAGCCGAATTCTCTCTTTCTAGCTTCTTCACTTCCTCCTAATTCACTGGCCCTTTTTCTATCTCCCCTCTGAAACAACCCTCCTCTGTCCTAGAAATAAAACACCTTGGCTAAGCTTCTCCATTAGCTAACCAGCTTGTTCCTTTCCTTCCTTTCTCTACCCATGGCTTCTACTTTCGAGTCAGCCATTCACTTTCATCCACAGCTCCCCCTCCAGAGCTCCAACCAACCTACATTCTCCAGTGATGTTCACGTGTCTCTGCAGTTCTCTGCAGACTATCCACTTTTTGAGAGGGTCTCTTTCTTTGATTTCCAGGATGTTTCTAATCAACCCTCCCATCTGGTTTCTTTATTCTCAACATTCGCCCCCCAGAAATCTCACCTACACTCAGGACTCCAACTGCTTGATTCCAGCCTTTCAGAGTGCTTGTAAGCAGCTGCGCTTACCTACCTGAGAGTATGCCCCCGTTTCACAGACTTTGCTTCCTGAGCTGCAGTAGGTGGAGACTGGATGTCTGGCAGGAGAAAAAGGCCTGATTCATTCCCAGCCCTGCTCGCCTTGACATTCCTGTCTGTCGGTCCATTGCTCATTCTACTGTTACACTTGCCTTTCCCCTCGGATCATCACATTGTTCCATCTTGGCAGCACATTTACTTATTATATATTGGGTCCTGAGTTTTCCCCTGAGGTTTAATTCTACATTTTAACTGCCTCCTAAGTATTTCCACTTGATTCTCCTATCATCACTCAAAGCCTAAGAACAATGCACTTACTCCTGAAGGAGCTGGGGGTGGGGCACAGTAGCCTTTCCGGCTCACAGATTTCTGTCAATGGTAGCATCTTTCACTTAGTGAGTCTCAAAATTCCAGTCACTTTTGCTTTCTCTTCTTGTTCTACTTATCAAGCCCTCTTAATTCTTGCTCTGTACTCTTCTTTTCTTCCCTATATATGTCTACTACGAGCATCTTGATTTATGTATCCCATCTGCAACTAAATTAATCTTCATAAAACCATGCTCACAAACATTTATTATTGCCCGTATTAATGAGAAGTGTTTCAGTTACAAATAAAAAAACCCCAGGTCCAAGTGACAAATTAAAAAACAAATGTTTTGGGTCCACACTAACCAAAAGACCAAGGGTATCTGCCTTCAGGCTTGGTTAGGCTGAGGTACTCGAGTACCTCACCAGGAATCTGTCTCCGTCTCTTGGCTATGGGTTGGCTTCACTCTCAGGTACATTTTTTTTCACTTTTCTTCTCTTTTTAAAATTGGATTGAGTGGGGTGACATTAGTTACTAAAACCATACAGGTTTCAAGTGTACAACTCTACAGACCTCATCTGGATACTGTACCACACACTCACCACCCAAAGTCAAGTCTCTTTCCTCTACCAGCCCCCCTTAGCCTCTCCCATCCCCCTACTCCCCCCGCCCGCCGCGGGCCCCTTTCCTCTGGCAATCACCATACTATTTTCTCTGCCTGGTTGTTTTTTTAATGTTTTTTGTTGTTGTTTTGTGTGGTGTGTTGTTTTTTTTTTGCTTAATCCCTTCACCTTTTTCACCCAGCCCCACAAATCCCTCCCCTCTGACAGCTGTCAGTCTGTTCTCAGTATCTATGAGTCTGTTTCTATTTTGTTAGTTTATTTTGTTCATTAGACTCTACATAAAGGTGAATTCATGTTATTTACATGTAAATCACATATGACATCACATTTCAGAAAGTTTGACTGATGCTGAGTTAAAATACAGTACCCTAAATAACCAACTGTAAGATTCTAATGGCTGTTAAGTAAATGATGTTTTCCCAAACAATAAATACCTATATTTCAATACCATGAAAAGTTTACATTTAATTTCAGAAACATAGATTTCTTGTTGGTTCATGCATGCAGACATTGAGGCAAACAGCCCCTTTGCTATGCATGTGTGAGAGAGAATGTGAGGATGTAGGTATTGTTGAGGGGGTAGGTATGTATCAGAGAATCTCATGGCAGAGTTCCGTGAGATTTTATGGTAAGGTTTTTCCAATGCAATGATTCAGCTCATGCTTAATGGCTTTTCAAGACAGGCACGTTTGACAACACAGTGAATTTTTTGAAGCTTCATTAATATAAGAAGCAAATATGTCAAATATATCATATACATTACTTTTTAACAAAACAATAAGTAACAGTTATCTATAAATAATTGGTGGGATGAATTACATACTATGATCATTTATAGCGGTGCCTCATTCTATAAAAAATTACTAATAGCAATATTTTCTAAGTACTAAGTATGTGTCAGGCAAAGTTCTAAGTGCTTTACATCTATTTTTCATGCCATCTTCATTTATTATGATTGTCCTCACTTTGTGGAAGCTCTGAGAGGTAGGTGATCCGTTCAGCCTCACACAGAGGTCATGAAGGCCGGCTTCCAGACTGCACAGCACTGTTTCTGAGCCCCGTTACTAACCTTCACATCGTGAGGCCGAGGTAAATGGTCCATCAGCTCTTCACTTGCCAAAAAACATTTCCAAAAGGAATTTCATCACCATACCACAATACTTTTAAAATGACATAATTTATGAAATTCTGTATCACACACATTTCAGGAGGATATAATTTCCATAAGAGTGTTTATTATTCTCTCTGGAAAAATGGCATATTCTCCTTTTAAAATTATTTTCACCTTTGAGTTAT
>VMDR010015036.1:0-22798 GCA_007922815.1 Macrotus californicus | reverse complement strand
GAAAGATAAGGAGAGAATCTTAAGAGCAGCAAGAGAAAAGGAGACAGTAACCTACAAAGGAGTTCCCATAAGACTGTCAGCTGACTTCTCAAAAGAAATCATGCAGGCAAGAAGGGGCTGGAAAGAAGTATTCCAAGTCATGAAAGTCAAGGACCTACATCCAAGATTACTCTATCCAGCAAAGCTATCGTTTAGAATGGAAGGGCAGATAAAGTGCTTCCCAGATAAGGTCAAGTTCAGGGAATTCATCATCACCAAGCCCTTATTATATGAAATGTTAAAGGGACTTATCTAAGAAAAAGAAGATCAAAAATAGGAACAGTAAAATGACAACAAACTCACAGTTATTAACAACCAAACTTAAAACAAAAACAAAAACAATCTAAGCAAACAACTAGAACAGGAACAGAATCACAGAAATGGAGATCACATGGAGGGTTATCAGCAGGGGAGTGGGTGGGGAGAGAGGGGGAAAAGGTACAGGGAATAAGAAGCATAAAAGGTAGGTAGAAGATAGACGGGGAGGTTAAGAATAGTATAGGAAATGTAGAAGCCAAAAAATTTATATATATGACCCATGGACATGAACTAAAGAGCGGGAATATGGGTGGGAGGGGGTGTGCAGGGCAGAGGGGAATAAAGAGGGGGAAATGGACAACTGTAATAGCATATTCAATAAAATATATTAAAAAAAAAAGTCTCGGTTCTGAACTGCTGTCCCTTCTGCCCTAGTCCCCACCACAGAACTGCACTGGGTGGGGGTGGGGGAGGTGGGAGTTGATTGGGAGAATTCAGGATTTGGCAGGGCTGATCTAAACAGTTTCCAGGGTGGTGCCCAGTACCAATTAACCCATATGAGTGGGGCAGGCAATTTTTTTTTCCCCAAGATAGCATGGGCTGAAGTAACCCCAGGGGAGAATGGATTTGTCTTCCTACAGTGCAGCCACACAACTCACACTCACCCATCTGGCTTCCAGACAGAAGCCTTTCCAGGAGAGACAGTCTGAAAATCTCAGCTCTGTGTGTTTCCCTGCTCTCTGCCAAACCAAACAGGGCAGGATTAAAAATTCCAGCCCTGTGCCACACTCTGATGTCTTCAAGCGCCTGGTCTCAGTTGGGTGGAGTCAAAAGTTGCTGCTCTGCTGTAGCTCCTAACCCAGATTGGCATGGTGCCTCTGTGCCTCCGAATTCAGCACTAGGAGTTGCTCTAGTTCAGGGGAGGGGTGCTTGCTGTGCACTTGAGGTGGAGGTGACCAATCCTCTTTCCTAAACCACACCGTTAAGTCACTCTCTGGGTCTCCACCTAAATAGAAAATAGAGGGCCCCTAAAGTCACTGCTGGGTGTAACCAGCAGACTCCTCTACAGGACCCGAGTATGGCAGTGTGGCCTCTCCAGCAGTTGGAGTCCAGACCATGAACCCACCAGGTTGTTGCTGGAAAATAGGAGTGCTCTACCATGGGAGGTACACCCTGAGTCTCCCAGCCATGCTGAATCCCCCCAAAGTTTCACTGCCAGATGCTACACAGACTCCCCTTCCCAGAGATCCCTGTATGACCGACCCCATGCTCCTAGGGAAAGGGAGTGCTACAGCTGTGATATCTCTCTGGCTTCTCAGCTGCTGCAGCACCTTCATGCAGAGGCTTTCAGCTGCTGCATCTCAACCTTTCTTACCAGTGTCTATATAGCATCTTCTGTACTCCTTTGTTATAATATTTCACATCAGGTATCTTTCAGTTGGTTGTTTGGGTTGATTGCTTTGCAATTTAGCTGTTAATTTGGTTTGGGGCTGGGAGCATGTGAACACGGTTTCCGTGTACTTTTCATCTTGGAAATCTAGCATATCTTTTTCTTTAAATATTTTCTTATTTTTTTTTCTGAACAGAGCCTAATTCACTAAAAAAATATGCAATGAACAAGGATTGTGCCAATTTTTGCCAGTGGTCCATGGTTTAGAGAACCATTCTAGGTACAATGTAGTTGCTGAGTAGTAGATGAGGAGACTTTCTGAGAGAAGCCAGAGACTTGCTGACTGTCCTCAAGCCAGATAATATCACTCTCAATGGTGGGACTTAGTCATATATCCAGAATTGTAATCTCATTTTGACTTCATATCCATCTTCAAGTAAGATTATCAAAGGGGCCGGGAGTAATGGTGGAGGTAGTGCAACACCCACCTCAGTCCCTCAGAATAGCTTCAGTTTTTGTATATGAGAATATGTGATCATTCTCCCCCAAATATTATTGCTGATGATGCGGTTGTGCATCAACCATGACTTTAAGTACGAGCTTAAGCAGGGCTAAATATATTTCATCAAGTTGAATACTAGAGTCTCTCTTACCAGTAAGAACTCATAGAAGAAGGTGACGTTATAAAAATTCTATGGAGAGATATTTAAGGTTTTTCTGAAGAAGAAGCAACATGGTGACCACAGATCTAAAAGCAAGGGGAAGAATGGTCTCTGGAAATATCCCAGGAATCAGTAGGGAAAGGAGAGAAGAGAGGGAAAAAAACAGAGGTCAGCAGGAAAGAGCGACATGCGGAGGTGAGTGCTGAGTGACCCCACTGAGGTGGGGAGTGGATGAGGAGATTGACAGGAAGGAAGAACCTGAATAAATGGATCAGAAGATAAGGCTCAGTCATACAGCAAGTCCGTAGCCCACAACCTGGGTTCTCATCACATTCCTCTTCTGTTTTGAAGGGCCATTTCTCTGCATGAAATTGATGTTTCCGGCTCCTATGCCAGGGCCACGCATCTCTCATTTATCCCCAGATTTTGAAAATACCTTGTGTCATCTGATTTTGTATCTTCCTTCAAAACCCATTTCCGTAGTCCTAGTCCTTTCACCCTCAACATCCTTGGCACCATCTGAGCACAGCTCTTCAATGATAAGGAAGGAGTTCTCTACAATGCCCAGGTCAACCTCTGCAGACTGGTGTCTCTTTCTTCTCTGAAAATGGGTTGGAACCAGGGATTCTGGGAAAAGAGGCGATGGGTTTAGAAAGCACAGGGTCCCATGGGGAGCAGAAAGGGTCCATTGATCAGAAGGTCATGAGTGAGGGTGTAGGCAGAGTTGGAACATTCAGTCGTAATGTCCAGGCTAGCCTTTGAATGAGCAGTGTTTCTTGGTTCTCCAAAGGGTCAAATTCTACAAACCTGCCATTCTCAGGTTGTTCCTATTTGATCCTCTTTTCCAGGCTCCATGTAGACCTGCTTATCTGAATCAAAATTGTAGGGCAACTGGCATAAAGGATGTGCCATATGCCTATGTGGTCAGTTACTGATCAACAGTGGCAGAGCATGGAAAGAGGAGAGGATGGGTAAGACTACAGGAGAGGGTCAGACACTGCATGCACACTGACTGAATGCAACCCTTGCTTGAAAGCGCCTGGGCACAGATCCCAGTTTCCTTTCTTCTCTTAGGTTCCTCAGGTGTCTGGGGTTGTCTATGGTCATATATTTGAGAAGTCTGGTCCAGAAACAAGAATTGGATAAACACAACTAGTGGTTAGAGGCTCCTGCTCACTCTCAGGGATGTGTCTTACAAATTAGCCCATATATCGGTATGTTGAATGACATACAGACCAGATTTAGTAAAGTTAGCAATTTACCAAAACTTTGCTTGAGGAATAGTTGAATTTATTTATCAATTGCCTAGTGAACATTACAAAAATGTCAGCATTTCAGAAAGAAAATTTTCTTTATTTTATTCTGTATTGGTACCAATTCCTTTTTTTTAAAGTTATATTTTATTTTTATAAATGTTAACAATTCAAAGTCTCTTTTGCTAATTTCTCTCAAGGATCAATTTATAATAGATACCAAATTCATGCAAAACATATTTTCATCTAAAATTTTTATTTCAACTTACATTCAAAGCATTTTAAACAACTTTTGAAATTTTAAGTGAATTGTAATTGTCCAGTTTTCATTTTGTGTTTATAAATACACTTGTTATAAAGCCTAGTGGAATCCTGGGATGCTTGCTGGCATGAAGATGGAGTAGAGTCCTAGAGAACAAGAGAATGGGGCCAGGGGGAAAAAAGAGGGCCCCAGAAACTTGGGGGGGGTGATTCTCAGCCCTCTAATACACTTCCAAACCTCCAACTGTGGTTTAACATATTTTTAACAACTTTAGAGATATAAAAAAGAAATGAATTTCGAGTACATTAATAATTGTAGTAAATTTAGCAAACTGGCCATTGGTAAATTAGTTTCTTAGTAAACCAGTTTTTGGTGGATTGGGTTCCTCCAATAAACCTGGATATTTTTTGAATCACATAGAATAATCTACAGCTCCTTTCAAAAGTTCCCTCCACATTGCTTCCCAGGTGGCTTTATGAATAGAAAACAATGTCTTGCACTTCTCTGCTTAAATTACCTCTATTTTCTCTTGTCATACTGGGAAGAAAAAATTAGGTGAATTTCAGTGGTGCTGTTGTTAAATCTTGCACAGACCAGAATACCTGATTCCCCCCATACCTGAATCTAAGCATACCAAACCACATGATGTGAGCTTTTCCCCCACCCCCCACCCTGCCAACCCTTGCAGCCCCGAAGTTTTGCCAAACTTCCCTGTCTGCAGTCAGGTAAGTGTGTGTGGTGTTTTTCTTTTCTTTTGTTTTGTTTTTGCCTGGAATGGCCCTTTATCAGCTGCCATCACCTGCTCTGAGAAGGCACCTGGAAAGTCTTGGCTCAGTTCCATCATGACCTTTACACCATCAGCTCCCCGTCCTCCTCATCTTGAAAAGTTGTTATTCTGAATTAATCCACAAATAACGCTCATCTTCTAGTCCTACATTGCCAACCCTTTGCAAGAGAAAAATAACTGAAGCAGTGGACACCATCATTAATTTATAGTTTTGTGTCCCTGAACCTTCAATATTGTCTTTAGTCAGCACATACGTGCTCCCCTTTAATGGCTGTTGCAAACTGTTGTCTTTTTTCTTTTCCCCCATATCTATCTCCCTTCCCATGTGCAAACTCCTGGAAGGCAGGATTCTTGTAGTTTCATCTTTGAAACCAAGGACCTTACCTCTTTAGGAGTGTAAAAAGTATTGTTAAGTGACAGTACCCACCGTCTGGTAGCTGCTGAGTTTTTGCAAAAGGGGAAAAAGCTATTGGGAACAAGACTGCATGGATGTGTCAGAGCTGAGATGCAGGAGACCCCTGATTCTGGGGTGAGAAATGCAAGGCACTCAACCTGTGTGATTGGGACAGGGCTTTAGAGATTTGGCAGCAGCCACAACAAGGAGCGGCCAGTCCCTCTTCTTCTAAATCCAGTCAGGATGGGTGAAGTGTGGGCCTGGACTCTGCCATAGCAGCCCATGTAGCTCACAAAGCTGCACTCACTTTGTTCTTGCTTCATCAGTCTGTGTTACGACTCTGTTTTGCACTCAAGTTCCCACATTTGTGAGCTCACTTAAAGGAGGACCAAGTTCTGAGATCCGAAATTATAACTAAGTGGCAGTTCTGTGCAGGGGTAGTCATATCACTACATGGAAGGAAAAGGCAGGGGATTTGTGGTCAAATACATCCAATGTGCTTCCCCCACCTTTTCCCTCTGTAATGAGGGGTAAGAGGTAGGGATTCAAAATCATAGTAATTCCATCATGTGAGCAGAGATAGGAGGGGACAAGAAGACTTTGCTGTCTTTGTTAGTGATGTCAAAAAAGATGAACTCACTGCTGTTAGAACTAACATGTATGCAGCTCAGTGTAAATCATAGAGGACTTTTCCACATCATGCTGCATCCTGACAGTGTCCTGTGAGGTGCATATTCTTTCTACAGATGAGGCAAAACTAAGTCTATCAGAGCTAAAATATTTTATCCTTGGTCACTCTTGGTCCTATTAATTTGACTGTTTTTCAGATTATCTAAAATGTGATTTTAAAGAGATAATTTTGTGTAGAGAAAGGATTGTCTTTATATGAGTAGTCATGGAAAATTCTTATAACTGGTTACCTAAGGGTTCACATGGAAACATATGTGAGTAACTTTGTAAAGATTTAGAAAAATTTAGGGATAAATGCTTGCTAAATTTTTAATAAAAGGAAGTAGTATTCTGGGAGCAGTCTTTCTAATTATATTACCATTGGCATTAAGGAGGCCACAGAACCCTTCAAAATAAACAATGTTTCTTAGTTCCCGAAATGAATGCAGAATGGGGTCCTGGATGGCAGTTCAGGTGACAAGATAATTATTATGTTCACGGTTAACGCCCTGACAACACACAGATTCCAAGGGATGCTGACCAGGGAAGATGATTTCTCCCTGGATTTCCACAAAGAAAGAGTCCGCACATTTAATCTTCCACACTGAGGGAACAGAGGATGTCCCTGGGGGGAGTCTCCCTACTGTACCCTCACTCATATTAATGACTGTTTCTGTATTTCATTGTCTACCCACATGGGCACACACTGTCCTCCTCCAAAGTGCCCTGCCTTTGGGCCAGTGGGGTGGTCCAGGTGAGGTGCCTGGAACGGAGATGTCTGTCTGAGTGGCCTTCGTCTCAGACCAGGCTAGCGGTGGCTGCACTGAAGAATGTAGCCAGGATACAGACACTGTAGAGAACTCTAGAAAATATAGAGAACACTGACCGGGTCAGGGCAAGCGTCAGGAAGATGCCCAAACCAGGGCCTTTCGGATGAGATTTCAGCCAATCAAAAAAAGGAGTCTAAGCTGACACTTGTTGCTAGTAAAGGAGTCTGTGTGAAGAGGCCTGTGAGATGGGGAATACCCAGGCCTGACGCAGCCTCCACTGCACAGCCCCAGAACAGAAGTGACGAATTTTCCCTTTAGGACCCGGGAGGGATGAGGCGGGGGAATGGACCAGAGGCCTCTGTTATTTTGAGAGACCCTGAGGTGAGGGTTGAGGAAACTGAGGCACCTTCAAGTACTTTCTCTGACTATTCTTTCTTGTCCCCAAACCCTATTCTAAGTCTGAGTTGGATGTTCGCCCTTTATGTTTCCACCCTCATTCTTGAGTTCTGCTGACCCTGACACACCACTGTCCGAGGAAGCCCAGGGACAAATTCCCCAGGCTCAGGTGCTCTGGAAAGACGCACCCAATAGAGAAGACTGGAACAACTCACTGCTTCCATGGGCCACTAATGGGACTTCTTGTCTTGTCTCTCCCCTATTTCTTTGTACCTGGCAAACTTCTTATATTCTGGTTTTAGATCCTGTCCTCAATTTTAAAAAGGAGATGCAAAAATACAGAGAGGGACATGCTTATTATCTTGTTTATTAATGTTTGCCAGGCATTGTTTTAATTGCTCTGTAACTTTTAGCACTACGCCTAGTCATGAGCAAGAGGAGCCTGATAAATAATACATTTATTAAAAACCCCCAATCAATAGTCCTGCCACATGGGGTTTGATGCTTATGGGCTGGCACCGTACAAGCTGTGACTCTGAACATGCTCCCTCAGTTAACACTGTTCAGGCCCCAGGGAATGCGTCTCCACATCTTTTGCTCTCTGTTCTGGAAACTAAAGGTGACTGCGTCTGAGTGTTGTGGATTGTGCCTTTGCTGACAACTGGTGAACCTGTTCCGTGGTTCAGGGGAGATGTAAGCAGCTGAAGCGCTTCTAAGAGAAAGACCAACTTCAATGTAGAACCCACCTCAGAGTTATCCCCTTTGATACGTGAGGGACAGGGGCATTTACCACCTGATTCCCATCTTTCATTAGCCAACAGATACTCTCAGGGCTGTTAAAGCCCCAGCTCTCATGGCCTGCCCTAACTGCAGGCTGAGAAAACCCTCATGTGGAGAGTTTTAAGAGCTTGCAATAGGCTGCATTAAGAACAAACAAACATACAAACAATGCCCTTTTCCTTCAAAAAAAGAAAAACCAACTCAACTTGCAAATACTTTCATTCAAAGAGCACAAATGCACTAAATTCTTTCATAATGAAGAATCACTTGCCAGGTGTCATTTGTTTGTTTGTGACATTACTAACAGTTACACGTGACAGGAGAGAGGAACACTGCAATATTAACCAGTGATATTACTGGTAAGTTTGTGTCTAGGAAGGCGTAGATGCAAAATGCATGAAACATGATCCACATTTTCCAAAGAGAAGCCTGAGACAAAAAAGAGGTTGAGTAGTAATTTGTTGACTCTCATGAAGCACACCTGAGGTAGAGCTGTGGCCCCACATCATTTCCTCTCAGAGCTCTGCTCTTCCCACCACAACTTAAGACTCCTGGAGTGTTTAAGATAATAGTAGGGAACATCTCCGTGACAATAATTTTCTCTCCCCTGATATATGCTCCCCACTTACTTTCCCCTACTAAAAAACTCAAGTATAAGAACAATAGGTTTTAACTAAATATCACAAAGATGCCTACTCAAATCATTTTTATCTTTTGGTTCTGTAAACCCCTAAGGTCTTCAGTCTTCAGATCTTCTATAACAGAGAAAATCTTCAGTGCAGTTTGATGAAGACTTTGTTCTAGGCATTAAGTAAAGAACCTTCATAAAAAAACCTCTGCCCAGAGACAGATGAGGGCCTTCAGCTGCAGTGCTGATTGGTTCCTTTCCTGGGGACTCTCCAATCCAACCTTGCAGGGACACTTTCACAGGTTTTTATTCTCTGAAGTCTACCTCAGAGTCATCAGGTGGAGCTGTGTTCACTACCATTATTTTTCCTTTGTTCTCAGTTATGTCTGGGAAAATGGCTCTGCAGATCCCCAGAGGCCTTTGGACAGCAGCTGCGATGGTGACACTGGTGGTGCTGAGTGCCCCGGTGGCTGAGGGCAGACACTCTCCACGTGAGTGCAGGGCAGCTGCTCCCCAGAGCCACCAGCCTGGGGACCAGGCTCTGAGGGACCTTTGGGCAGGGGCGTGGGCAGACTATGACCTGAGAATAGTCTTTTATCAGTCATTTCCTCTCTTCCGGAAAGAGAGCTATGTGACATTCTCTTCTTCACCTTCTAACGAGAAGGTGAGGACAATGGCCATCCACCAGCTCAAGCCTGGGGATGTTATGATGGGAGGGAGGAGTCAGTGTCACCTAACACCAGTGATAGGGAATGGGCTTATTTTTTGAAGATAAGAATTTCTCCAAGGAAGACACAGCAGGGTTTGTCCTTTCAGGGTCCCTCAAGATCTTGTCTGGACTAAATATTGTTTGGGCTGGCCAAAAGTTTGTTTAGTTTTTTCCCTTATGATGACTCTAGTAGTGCTTAGTTGTCTTTAACTTCATTCAAAATAATTTTGTTAGATTGTATTGTGACACTGTCATATCAACATGCATTTTTAAAAAACATTCAAAATTGGTAAATTTTTGTGCAGCCATTTTGATATTGCAGATGGAAGAAAATATGCAACATTATCGGTGTATTATGCTTTATTATTTCAAGAAAGGTAAAAACGCAACTGAACTGCAAAAAAAAAAGATTTGTGCAGTGTATGGAGAAGGTGCTGTGATTGATCAAACATATCAAAAGTGGTTTGAGAAGTTCTTGGTACTATTGATATTTTGGACAAATGATTCTTTGCAGTGGGGCTGTCTTATCCATTGGAAGATGTTTAGCAGCACCCTGGCCTCTACCCACTAGAAGCCGATAGCGGGAAATAGCCGACATACTCAAATATACAAATCAATGAAGTTATTGGTGAAAATGAAAAATGTCTTTTATTTTATGGAAAGAACCACATGGACTTTTTGGCCAGCCCGTTACTAAGGGATTTGAGCTGGGGAAACGTCAGCAGCAGTGGTCTCCGGTCTCAGACTTGAGGGAAGGGACCGCACACTCCTGAGTGGGAGTGGAGGGTTCTGGGGACAAACCCTGGGACCTGAGAGCCGCTGAGTGACTGGGAAACGCGGACAGGGCGTCTTAGCTTCCCGTTCACTGCGCCAGGGTCAATGGCAAGCTGAGGGATTCAGAACCTTGTGTGGTGGTGGGCTTAATTCGAGAGGAAGGAGAACGTAAAGAGGGGAGTGATACCTGCAGACAAGCCATTGATTTCGGGCGCCGGACACCGCACTAAAGTCCCTGTCAACGGCCCTAGCGCCGCCCGCAGAGGTATTTCGGCCTCGCCTGTCCCCCTGCGTCTGGGCCGTGCAGCCCCGGGCCCCGCTGGAGCTGGGAGCCGCCGCGGCTCCGCTGGACTCTGTTTAGGTCGCCGAAAGCCCGCGCCCTCTGCGGGGTGAACGCCGCTTCCCGGAGTCGCGCGGTGGCCGCGGTGCGGGGCAGCGAGGCCTCTCGGGCGGGAGCGGACGCCTGTCGGCGCCGGGGCGGCTCGCTTCCAGGCCCTTCTCGTCTGCGCGTCCCTCCAAGGCCGGGGCTCGCGCGGGCTCGCGTCTGAGTTCCCGGGAGGCCGTGGGGAGTGCGGTTTCCTGCGGCAACGTCCCCATTTCTCCGGGGACCGGGGGTGTGAGGCCACCCCGACTGCCCGCCGTGCCGGGTGCCAGCTCGGGCGGGGGCCGCAGGTCGCAGGCAGCCCCGGGGCGGCGGGGCCGCGGGCTGACCGGGCGGCGGTTCCCCGCAGGGGACTTCGTGCTCCAGCTTAAGGGCCTGTGCTACTTCACCAACGGGACGCAGCGGGTGCGGCTTGTGACCAGATACATCTACAACCGGGAGGAGTACGTGCGCTACGACAGCGACGTGGGGGAGTACCGCGCGGTGACCGAGCTGGGGCGGCCGGACGCCGAGCGCTGGAACCGGGACAAGGACATCCTGGAGCAGACGCGGGCCGAGCTGGACAGGGTGTGCAGACACAACTACCCGATGGATGAGGCCAGGGCCTTGCACCAACGAGGTGAGCGTCCCGCCAGCCGGGGCGGCCTGTGCGGCGGGGACAGGGAGGTGGGCACCCCGCACGCGCCCCCGCGAGCCCGCGCCCCGCCGGCCCTGCCACCCGATCCGCTCTGTCGGGCGCACAGGCCGGCTGATGGGGCAGAGCCGTGACGCGCCCTGTTTTGGCTTTTCGGTCTCGAATTGTTAATCACGTCAGTTCTGATTTCTTGAGAGGCAGCCACTAGGCCTGGGCCTCTTGGCAGCAGGGGCCGTCACTTGTCGCTTGTGCCCGTACCTGGCCCTCCGACTAACTCGGTGAGCTCGGTAGCCTTGGCGGGATTCGAGAGTAAGTGTTCTCAGCTGCCAGCCGCGTGGGCTCAGTAGGAAACGGGGCAAGTAGAGCTTTGAAAACTGATTTTATGAGTTCCTTTGTGCTATTTTGCCCAATGTATTAAACTAAAGTCCACTTGAATCTTAATTTAGAATTTGTGGATGCAAAGTCTGAGGAAAAAAGTGTTTGCAAAAAGCAAAGCAGCACCTCAATGGTGTGAGGCAGAATGCAGTTTCGTAGAAAAGCTCGGCAAATGGCGCAACAGAGCTGAGGCTTTGAAGTAAATGAATTGTTGCTGTTACATCACTGAGTAAAAATTGTTTCAGGTTTCTCTTGCCCTAGACTCTGCCTCCCCTCCTCCCAGAATCATCACCTGCTTCTGGTGCAGCTATTTCGAATGTTAATTGTAGCCATTTAAAGAGCATCTGTTCCTTGACAGTCACCTTACCCACCAGCATCTATATTATGCTATTTAATTTCACAGCTACTTGTGTGTTAGGAATTAGCATCACCGCTTTAACATACTAATATTGGTACATAGTAAACACTTTAATCCACATGCATTCACCAGGTCCTGAAGCCTCACCCAAACTACACAAGTCGTTATGTTCTAGATAACATATATATAATGGAAGCAAAGCCTCATTAAAGCCAGTTCTGACCAGAAGCAGCAAAATGAGTCTGTTCTTGCCTATTGCCAGTGTTGGCCAGACAAAACGATACTTTCAGGGGATTGAAGACTCACTGAGGAATCCCTGGCCTGACCCCAGGGTTAGACACACTCGTTCACACAACTTTGGGCTGACTTTACACTCTCCTGCCTTCTGACCCACATCCTGAGGCCACCAAGTACTGAACGTTTTGCTATTTCAGGTCTTTTTCATAAAAATTATTCTGACATTTTCCCCTTGAACTTGTGCCCTTCATTTTTACTCTGTCTAAGCTGATAGATTTTATAAGTCCATCTAGTCGACCATGGTTTTAGTCTCCAGGAGGGAGAACCTGGACAAGAGTTAAAGTCTAAGCTGAAAGCATGGGTCCTTCCAGGTGAAGGCTAGGAGCTCCATACGTACAGCGGGGGTGCTGAGACGGCCTGCTGGCCTCGGCACATCTCACTTACCTGCAGGTTCACTGTACGTTCTCGTTAACCCAGGCCTGTCTCTGCAAGAATCTCAGAATATTTTCTACAGAGAACATACATGATAGTAAGGTCCAATTTCAGAACAAGGGAGTGATTCTTAATAGTAAGCGGATAGAGTAAGGTGGGCTGCTAGTAACTCAACTCACTTGAATCTCAAAAAAAATTAGGGAAAAAAGAAAATAAGTGAACATGACATTATCAGGTAAAACACACATGAAATGTTTACTACACTTTCACACTACGAGGATAAAGGAGATGCATTAAAGTGGCTGGAGAGGTGGAGGATAAGATGGTAAGCATGTAGGGATGAGTGTGTCATGTCTGGCCGTGAGTAGCAACCTGAGAAAATAAAGGAACCCAGGCAGGCAAACTGATGTTTATTAGTGATACTTGTTTTCAAGCTTCCCTTTCTTTTCCTTCAAAAATTACAAACTTTTGAAATGACATTTTTTTTCCTCTTACTAGACAAGTTCTATAAGGGCAGGGACCGTGGTCTGTTGATTATCTTTCTATTCCTAGTGCTTGTTAAATATCATATTTGTTGAATGAATAGTAAGTGAATATAATAGGTGGCATAAATGATGTAGACATGAAAATTCATGCGTTTAATAATACACAATTTAATGGGGAGTCTCCTACAGAATGGCATGTTAGGCTAAAAGCTGAGAGGGATGCTTTGTTGATGGGTGACATGTAAGAAGTGCTCTTGCTCTTAGATTCTGTTAGTGTTACACGCTGAGAATTGCAAAATATAGCCAGTTAGAGAAGCGTCGCTTCGGAGGAAGGATGTGATGGTGACTGCTCTCCTACTTTGTTGGACATAGAAGTGTCTGTATGTTCTTAGTCTCATTTCATATTACTCTCTGTGGAGACGTGACTGGTGCTGATGGTCTCATGGCCGGCAGGAGACTCAAAACTGATGTGTTTTACCTACTGTGAGGAGCCGCGGGACCAACAGAAACACAGTGTCACTGCCCTAGTGTGAATCCTAGAGCTGATCCCTATGTCACCTTCAATAGGTGTGAGGGAAAAGAAGCCTAGGTTTATTATATTTATTTTAAAAAATATTACAAATAGTGGCCTGAATAATATAGCAATTCAAAATTTTAAAGGCCTTCATTTTTATCAATTGGCATCAACAGAATAACTCCCATAAAATGCTTACTATTATCTGTTGAGACTGAAAAGCAAACTGACCGATATGTTTATTTGAACTAATAAAGTGGCCCAGCTTAGACCCTAATCCCCAACTTGGAATCCAGGGATCTTCCCACTGCGGTACATGGAGGACTCTCCCCATGGGGAGACTTGCTGTGTGGTCTCACATCTCACTTTGTCTGTTCCTGTCTGTTTCTCCCCTCAGTGGAACCTACAGTGACCATCTCCCCATCCAAGACAGAGGCTCTAAACCACCACAACATGCTGGTCTGCTCGGTGACAGATTTCTATCCAGGCCAGATCAAAGTTCGGTGGTTCAGGAACAATCAAGAAGAGACAGCTGGCGTTGTGTCCACCCCCCTTATTAGGAATGGGGACTGGACCTTCCAGATCCTTGTAATGCTGGAAATGACACCCCAGCGAGGAGATGTCTACACCTGCCAGGTGGAGCACCCCAGCCGCCAGAGCCCCATCACAGTGGAATGGAGTAAGGGGCACTTTTCTTCCTTTCACTGTGGCCAGCAAGACAGAGAGCAAACAGAGCTTCCCCTGGCCCATCCCATCTCATCCCCTATCCCTGATGTCACTACTGAGCTGGACATCATAGGACGTGAGAGCCATGGCCTGGCATCAGAAGATTCCTGGTCTCGTCTTTCTAGACACTAGGGAGGTCACTCTGCACACCTTGGCCCCAGAACCCAGCCCTGAGAGCTCTGAAGGATTGACTCTTGCAGCTGGTGACTGGGGTCTCAGGGTCCAAGGTTAAGGATGCATCTCAAAGGATCTGCTTCCCCCTTTCTCTCACCCACATGTGGTGTCCAAGGACTTATTGGCTGGTCCCTCCCCTAGGGTAGTCAGAATGGAGAACTAGGTTCCCCTGGCACCTCCTTCTCCTCTACCTCAGACTGCACTTTAGATTTCCCAAAGGGCCATGGTGGGTGTGGGGACAAATGCTGACCTCAGGCTCTCCTACCCAGGGGCACAGTCTGAATCTGCCCAGAGCAAGATGCTGAGTGGCGTCGGGGGCTTCGTGCTGGGGCTGATCTTCCTCGGGCTGGGCCTTTTCATTCGCCAGAGGAAACAGAAGGGTAAGGAACTCTAGGGAAGTGGGGTAGATGAGCTGTGACTGAGACCCTCTCTTGAGGAAGGTCTCTGCTTCTAGGTGTCTTACCTCCTGACCTGGAAGGAAGGAGGCTCAGCTGGTGGTGAGAGGAGACAGAACAGCCTAGGGGAGGCTTTGGAATCCGATTTCACTGGTTGAAAGGCAGCCCTGCCACAGATGTGACTGGTGGTGGCGTGTGTCCTAGCACTTAGAGTTCATCATCATCTCACTCTGGTCCCTTTCCTCAGAGTGTTGCCCTCCCTTCCTTCCAGCGATGTTCATTCATTTGGGGATTTTAGCTTGTAGCAGTTAAGGCCTTGTGGCCAGTGGGTAGGGAGGAAATAAATTTTCCAATTAAGTTGTTTATCTCATTTCCCTTTGGGGTGGGTGAGACACTGCTTGCTTGTGTAACGAGATCTTTCTTTGTATAACTTCCTTTTGTAGGATCTTCTGGGCCTCCGCCAGCAGGTACTATTTCTGTTCTGATTGAGTGCGGGCAGTGGGGTGTGTGGTGTGAGGAAGGGTGCATGGCTTATTCCCTGCCACGGGATCAAGAGTTAGGGGAGAAGTTCGCTCAGTTTCTGTAGGAAGCTCCGGGGTTTGTTAGGCAGAACCAGGGCTTAACTTGGGTGGCATCTTTCTGTGAAACTTGGAGCCAGAGCTACGTCTTGGGTGTTAGACACCAGGACGATGCCCACTTTGTGCCACATGTTGGTGGCTACTGCCTGTGGGCATTTATAAGTGACTACAAGAGGCTACTCATGGTAGAAGGAAGGTTAGTTATTAAATTTGCTTAAAAAGATTGAAGTGCTCAAATATCCCCTCCCCTGCTCCAAAGAATAACAGCTGTTCCTCCGCCTTCGGCACATGTGCGTGGAGCTGAAGTGCATGTCCTTTCAGTTGGTGTCACCTTTACACAGATGTTAGGGGAGGTGATGACCCTATGCCCCAGACCTCAGCTTTCTCTGACGCTGCAGGGACCCTGAGAGGAGGGGAGAGGGTATGTGCTCAGGGTGGTGACCACTCTCTCTTTCACAGGGCTCCTGCGCTGACTCCTGAGGATATTTTGACTGAGATTGGCTGTGTCTTCTGTAATGCCTGCTTGCCCCTGCCCAGAATTCCCAGCTGCCTGTCACCCTGTCCCCTCTGAGATCAGAGTCCTGTGGTGGTTCCCACACAGTTGCTGGGTCGCCTCCTGTGACCTTGGAGTCTGTGCCTGTGGGCTGCCGGCTGGACCTGCTCAAGGCCCTGAGGCGTTCTGTTTGTTTCTATTTCCTCCTACAGACTGTTCAGGAGAAGCATGTGAAAGCCTTCACCCGACTATAGAGTTTTTATCATAATTAAACATGTTATGTGTTATCTGTATACCAAGACTTCTTAGCTGGGGGGAGGCAGGAAACTACTGCAGAATGAAAGGAACAGAGTTTGTTCCTTGAGGGAGACTGGAGGCACCTTGAGGAGCCATGTGAAAAGTGGGCAGAGGAGGGTAAAAACTGTAATAACATAAGCAAAAAAATACAATAACAAATTGTAAAACCTTAGGACAAGTGCTTGTGAGGATGTGGAGAAAAGAGAATCCTCATACACGGTTGGTTGTTGGTAGACTGTAAATTAATGTGGCCACTAATGGAAAACAGTCTAAAGGTTCCTCAAAAATTATAAATTAACCTGCCACCTGACCTAGTAATTCCATTTCTGGGTATGTATCCAATGAAACCAAAATCACTAATTGTAAAAGTTATATGTACCCCTATATTCATTGCAGCAATACTGATAATAGCCAAGATACGGATGCCCCCAAGATAGCCATCATTACATGAATGGGTAAAAAAGAGGGTATATCACACACACAGAGGAATATTTTCAGCAATAAAAAGCAGTAAAATCTTGTCATTTGCACATGGTTGGTCTAGAGAGTGTTATGCCAAGTGAAACATGTCACACAGAGAACAAAAAGTACCACATGATCTATTTATACGTGGAATAGAAAAACACAAAGTAAATGCACAAACAAAAAATGTGGGCAGAGGAGAGAGAAATCAATTCACTCGTCATCCTTCTTGGCTCTTTAGCACCGATGTTCAGAGCAGTGGCCTAGGATATGCTGGCCCCTCTTCCAGTTTGGCGAGTGGTGTGTATGTCAGCAGAGTGGAATTACCTGGGCACAGAGCGGCCCCTGGTGTCACAAAGAACCAAACTGATGTTTCAAATATATCTTGGCAACTCACATTGGTCAAGGTCAATTTTTATTTTTGGAAAAGTCTAACCAGCAATAAAAGCAATATTTTTTCGTTCCAAATGATTGAAACCCATCTGAAACTTAGTTTGTTCATGTTGCAAGGAGGCCTGGGGTCAAGCTGACTTCAGAAGAGACTAGATCCAGATATTCAGTGAGGTCTTTGTCTCCTCTTCCTGTTACATCTCTGTCTGTGCCACTTTACCTCTTTGTTCCTGCATATTTTTTTCATTGTGTCTCTCTGTCTTCTCATGTCTGTCTCTGCATCTGTGTCTCTCACTTTCATTGCATCTCTGTCCCCCTATTTTTCTCTCGCTTCACCTTTGTCACTACTTACCTGCATCTTTTGACCTTTCCGTATTTCTTTCTGCAGCCCTCTCTATTTTCTGCATCTCTCATCACCTCACAACTTATCTTTGTTTCTGTGTATGTGTGTGTGCCTGCCTCTGTTGTGTGTTTCTAGAGTGTCTACCAAAGTTTGAACAATTTTAGGAAAGAGTATGATTGCCCACCTCTGAGCAACATGCACACCTCTCACAAACATCATGTAAATACATGGGATGCAGATAGTCAGCCCTTTGTTCATTCTCCCCCCTTAGTAGGAACATGGATTGGACCTTCCAGATCTTGGTGATACTGTAAATGACTCCAAACCCCAACACAGTGGATGGCATAAGGGGCAGTTTGTTTCCTGTGGACCCCAGGAGATAAGGGGCAATTTCCTCTGCTTCTCAGGTTCATTGTTGGTGATGCTGACTCACACTCATCTCATCCCTTGTCTCCTGCACAGTCATCACCTGATGGCACTGCTGAGCCAGAACTCTCAGAGGACAGAGCTTTCCTTGTCAGTGGACAGTGACCTGTTGACTCCTGATGGTGCTCTCTTTCCAGGGGTTAAGGAGGTCACTACACACTGAGGCTCCCATGATGTGAGCCCAGCACTGAAAGCTGGTCTCCATCTCAGTCTCTGGGAGCTTATCCTCAGGGTATGGAAGGCTGTGCCATTGAGGAGCAGGCACCCCCTCCTTCCTGCTCCCCCCACTCATTGGGCCTGAAGAGCCAATGGAAGCTCCTTCCCTCTCCTGGATGAACTCAAAATGGAAAACTAGGCATTCTTGCGGCCACTGTCTTCCGTACCCCAGGCTGTAATGCAGGTCACCCGGCATGGGCACAATGAATGTGTGGACAAATACTCTCAGGACAATTCTGTTCCCCAAGGTCATAGTTTGAACCTGCCCAGAATAAGAATCTGAGTGGTCAGAGGTTTTGTGCTGGTTTTGAAATCTTCCTGAAGGTGAACATTGTCATTTACCAGAGGAGCCAAGAGGGAGTGACACTTAGGGGAATGGAGAGGATTCGTACTGGGTGTCCAGGAAGACTTTGGTCTTTATACGTAGCTCTTTGCTTTTGACCCTGCAAAGACAAAAGGCAGGGCAGGATGCTGAACCAGACCCAGAGCTTAGGGAGACATTGAGATCTGACTTCTCTAGTTGAAACATAAGCCCTATCATGAGGGCAAGTGGTAGACTATATTATGGGACATTCTTACAGTTCCAAATTGTCACACTGGCCTCCATGCTGGAAGAGTCTTTTTAATGAGAGGGTCAGCGTCTTCTTCCCTTCCAGTGATGGTTTCATAGAGACAACTACTTTTTTTTGTACTCAGATTTCATTGGGTAAGATAATCTTTAACTGATAATTTAACCAAAACAACAAATACATTCTTTATAAACAAGTTTTCTAACAAAAAAGAGCCAAGTAGGCAGTGTCTTAGTAGGCACATATCTTGGAGATAGTGTGTGGGTGTACTAGAGGGAAGCTACTAGTATTTAGCCTTTGGCTCTACCCTGCATCGTAACTTTCAGGGACAGTGTGCTCACCAATATTCCATAAGCTTGTGCACATTTCCCAGATTCCTATGTGTTTAGGTTGGGGTCATGTGTCTAGTACCAGCCAACAGAACTTAAAAGTGGGTGTAAGCTCTGTCTGCTTTGTGTTTTCCTACTACTGCAAGTCTGAGGGCCATTGTTAAGGTGAAGGTGTACAAGATGTTGGAGACTCATTACCTGAGTCCCTTGAATGTCTGTAGAACTGAGTCCCACTTATTGAGTTAAACCCTGAGATTTAATGTTTACCTCAGGTTAATAGCATAGTGTAGCATAATCTTGCTCTTCCTGATTATCTTGGAATGTTTAACTTAAGAAAGAGAACTCATAAGTTAATAAGGTGAGCCAATTGAGTTAATGAAAGTTAAGAGATGATTAATTTCTAAAAGCATTTATTTCTTTGTTTTCTTCCACCCTCCCTCCCCCCTAAAACATGTATTTCCAGTAACTAGAACATGCTTCTGTAGTGATGCTGCCCCGTTCCACCTAGACTCCTTCCTCTGGTGCTGAAGGATTTATTCCCTCGGTTGCTGGCTGACAGCCCTCAGTCCTTAGGCCTCCTCCGGAATTGCCTTAGGTGAGGAGAGCTGCCTCGCCCAATTTTACCCTACTTCCCAGGGACACTCTCCTCCATGACTGCTTAGTGTGGGCTACAGAGGTCCCGATCCTCACCCTAATTTGGGCCAACTCTGAAGGGCCCTTGCTGTTTCAGAACTCCCTGGAGATTTTGATGAGGACCTTTATTTGACTGTATAATAGTCCGACCTCTAAACCCTGCTTTAAACCACAGGTCACCTTACATCATCCTTTCAGTTACTGTTGTAATTTATGCATTTATTTTTGTGTCTTCATTCGTTTGCTATCGCGTTCTTGGAAGATGGCAGTGTCGCAACTCTGCTCTTCCTTTCCCCTCTCCTGCACACTCTCCTGCACTCCTGCCAAACGGCACGTGGAACTGCACTCTTTTTCATACTGTCAAAGTCAAAAATGTTACAATTCTGCTGTAACAATGATTGTCTTGGGGGTTGTTCATAGCTTATTTCTAAAAGTTGAAAAAAGTTGTTTAACACTTTTTAAATATCAATTACGTTGAATCTCTTTTCAATGATGACCTGGCCTGTCTTCATAGTCTCCCCTTATAAAAACATGTCAAAGGTTTTGTTTAATCTGCTAGTTAGTGAGAGAACTGGTATGATGTAATAGGTACAGCAGCCTCTCTTGTCCACAGTTTCAGTTACCTGTGGTCAACTATGGTCTGAAAATATTAAATTGAAAATTTCAGAAATATATAACCCAGAATATATTTTGAGAGAGAGAAGTAGAGAGACTGCATTCACATAGCTTCTATTACAGTATATTGTTATAATTGTTCTATTTTATTACTTGTTATTAACCTCTGTGCCTAATTGATAAATTACACTTTATCATAGGTATGTATAGGAAAAACATAGTATATATAGAGTTTGGTTTCAGGCATTCACTGGGTGACTTGGAATATATTGCCCATGGATAAGGGGGACCTTACTATATAAGAAACATCTTAATTTTTTAGTTTGCAGGTATTTCTTTTCTTCAGTTCTATTTAGATATAATTGGCATACAACATTGTTTAAGTTTAAGGAGTACAACATGATGATTTGATATACTATAGATTGTGAAATGATTACCACAGTAGGGGTGGCTAACACCTCTACTATGTCATATGATAACCATTTTTTGTGATAAGAATATTTGAGATCTACTTTCTTAGTAACTTATAGTATAAAACATTGTTAACTATAGTTGCTATGCTGTACATTAGATTCCCAAGAACTTATTCATTGTAAAGTGGAAATTTGTACCTTTAACTGACATCTCCCCATTTCCCTTACCCTCTAGGCTTTGGCGACCACCATTCCGCTCACTGTTTCTGAGTTTGCCTTCTTCAGATTCCACATATAAATGGTATCATGCAGTATCTGTCTTTCTCTATCTGATTTATTTCACTTAGCATGATGCCTTCAAGGTCTATCCATGTTGTTGCAAATGGCAGGATTACCTCCTTTCTTGTGGTTGAGAAAATATAATCATCTCAATACCACATTTTCTTTATCCATTTATCCATAAACAATGACTAGGTTGTATCTGTATTGCCTTGGCTGTTATGAATAATGCTGTAATGAACATGGGAGTGCAGGTACCTCTTCGAGATCCTGATTTTATTTCCCCAGAAGTGGGGTTGAGAACTTCCATACTGTTCCCCACAGTGGCTGTACCAGTCTACATTCCCACTAACAGTACACTAGGGTTTCCTTTGCTCTTCAACCTCACTAGCACTTGTTACCTCTTGTCTTTTTGATAATAGACATTCTAACAGGTGTAAAGTGATATCATATTGTGGTTTTGATTTGTATCTCTCCAATAGTTAGTATATGGAACACTTTTTCATGTTCCTATTGGCCGTTTGTATGTCTTCTTTGAAAAAGGTCCTTTGCACATTTCAAAGTTGAATGTTTTATTGCTATTGAGTTGTATGAGTTCCTCATGTACATAGTTTGGATATTGGTCCTTTGTAATATGTGTGGTTTGCAAATATTCCCCCTCATTCTGTAGGTTGTCTTTTTATTTTGATGATGGTTTTCTTTGCTGGGTGGAGAGTTTAGTCTGATGTTGTCCCGCTTGTTTGTTTTTGCTTTTGTTGCTTGTGCTTTAGGTGTCAGATCCACAATGTCAGAGCCCAGTGACATGTCATGGAGCTTCCCCTGTGTTTTCTCCTAGGAGTTTGAAGTTTTCAGGTCTTACATTTAAATCTTTAATTCATTTTGAGTAAATTTTTATGACTAGTTTAAGATAAGAATGAAACCTCATTTTTTAACTTGTGAATATCTAATTTTCCCAGCACCATTTACTGAAGAGACTGTCTTTTCTACACTGAGTATTCTTGGTTCTCTTGTCAAATGTTAGGTGACCATATGGGCTTGGATTTATCTCTGAGTTTTCAATTGTGTTCCATTGATCCATGTGCCTATTTCTATGCTAGTACCATACTGTTTTTATTAGTGTAGTTTGGTAATATAGCTTGAAATCAGGAAGTATAGTGACTTTAGCTTTGTTCTTTTAAAAGGATTTGGGGGAAAATATTTAGAGTCTTTTGTGCTTCCATACAAATTTTAGAGTTGTTTTCTCCTATTTCTGTGAAAAATGCCATTGTAATTTGGTAGGTATTACATTGAATCTATGGATGGCTTTGGGATAGTATGGACAGTTTAACAATATTAATTCTTCTGATCCATGAATACAAAGTATCTTTTCATTTATTTGTGTCATCTTCCATTTCTTTCATCAAGAACTTACAGTTTTCAGTGTGCAGTCTTTCTACCTCCTTGGTTAAATTTATTTCTAAGTACTATATTGTTTTAGATGCTATTGCGAGTGGGACCGTTTTCATTATCAGACAGGTCATTGTTAATATATAAAAATGCAACTGATCTGTATGTTTATTTTGTATTTCTGCAACTGTATTCAATTCCTTGATTAGGTCTAACACTTTTTTGTTGGAATCTTCAGGATTTTCTACAAATAATATTATATATATGTTTATATATGTATATATGTGTATGTGTATGTATGTGTGTGTGTGTGTGTGTATATATATTCTTTCTGATTTGGATGCCTTTTGTTTCTTGCTTAATTGCTATAGTTAGGACTTCCAATGCTATTTAAGTAGAAGTAGAGTGGGCACCCTTGTTTCTGATCTTAGAGGAAAAGCTATTAACCTCTCACCATTGAGTATGATGTTAGTTGTAGGCTTGTCATATAGGGTCTTTATTATGTTGAGATATGTGCCTTCTTTACCCAATTTGTGAAGAGTTTTTTTTTTATTATGAAAGAACACTGTATTTTTATAAATTCTTCTTTTGCACCTGTTGAGATGGCCATGTTAATTTTACCTTTCATTCTACTAATGTGTATCACATTTACTTATTTGCATATGTTGAACCATCCTTATATCCCAGGGATAAATCCTGCTTGATCATGTTGTATGATCTTTTAATGTGCCATTTGCTGATATTTTGTTTGAGGATTTTACATCTAGTTTGGTAAGAAACACTGACCTGTAGTTTTCTTGTAGTGTCCTTATCCGGCTTTGGTATGAGTGTAATGCTGGCCCTATAAAATGAGTTTGTAGTGTTCCCTCCTCTTCACAAATTGGGT
>VMDR010015035.1:0-22804 GCA_007922815.1 Macrotus californicus | reverse complement strand
AGCACTGAATCATACTACACCATGACTATGTTTTCCTGCCTCACTCCCCAGACTCTAAGTTTTAATCTCTGTATTTCTGGCCCTTAGTCACTGCCAGAGAATTTAGCACTGATCTCTAATTTTTCATATGCTTTAGTCCTAACTCCAATCATGTGTAAAGTGCACCTAGTATATCACATAAGAATTGTAAGCCATTTCTCTTCAGATTTGCCAAGGATGTGACTCTCATTTACTTGTTCAGAGTTCCCACTGGTTAATACAATGTTTACTATTGCACAAAAATCATACTTTTCATGTTCTCTCTTATCATCACAATTAATTTTAACAATTAAGAATAAGTAATTCATTTAAAGAGTTCAATAGTGTAGGTAGAGAAATTCTTACTGAATTAACTCTGAAGCTTTAAAAATTAAATGATTATTTTTGAGCACTTACTATGGGCTCACTGAGGGACATGGCTCTCCCTAACGTACAAAGTCTCTCCCACTGGCTACTACCAGTGCATTCAAGAGCTAGCTGTGGATAATGACTGACTTACACAGTCATTGAAATTATTAGAGCAGCACGAAAAGTATTCGTAGAGAAAAATATTTTGATATAGAGTTTAAAGACAGTGTTTCAAGCAAAAATTAAGTCTAGGTTAATACTTTTTTAAGAAAATCAGGTATGTTTCAATTCATCAAATACCTGAATGCCTATCATATGCTCGGCACTATGCTAAGTGCTTGAGGATTCATATCATAGAAAGTAATAATTCCACCTTAGTCTGGTATTAGCACTTTAGACACTGAATTGTAGTTATCTGCTTACTTAACCATCCCTCAATACATTTCAAGCTCCTTGAGGGCCAGAGCCATGGTCCTCATTATCTACTGTAACATATTTTTAATACCCAGTTAGAGTCTACCTTGTCCTAGAATAATTTAAGAAAAAAAAAAAGTCCTTTCCAGTCAATTTTCTACTGAATATCTCTAACACTTCTGTTTACACTTAACACAATATATTTCAACATACCATTATATTATACCATATCTAGGCTTTATCATTTATTTTATGTAAATCATATATTAGATTGGCTGTGTGCTAGGGGAGGAACCACAATCTTATCAATAATTTTTCTCCAAATGATACTTTAGGATGGGCAATTTCTACGATGGTTTTACTAAAGCTATTATCACCCAGAGAATATGAATATTTATATGTTTTATCTAAAAAGGTATCCCATTCCTGGTATAACTGACCTGTCTTCTCAAGGACCATCAGCCTCAATTTCTTCCTCTTTTAGATCTTGACATTTATCAAAAACATCTGTAAATGGTCCACTGTCAACAATGCTGATTATTACTCAATAGTCTTTTACATAATTGCAGTATAGAATAGCAAAGTATTGACTCGTTTAATACTGAACACCTTTGGCCCAGTTTTCCTGAGAATCTACAGTTAAATTACTATCAAGAATACGTTTTGCTTTTTTAACCCCATCACTTTTGCTACACTGTCTAGTCAAAGCTTTCTTTTCTAAGCCCTACTCTTCCTTCTAATCTCACTTATCAGTCTCTAAAATACTAATTTCATAAAAAATAACTAATACAGGATGTATGTATTAAATTCTTAAATTACTTATTCATATATAAAATGTATAAATTATATAAAAATGATAAAAACTGACAGTTAATTTTTAAAATGAGGTCATTGAATAACAAAAGAAGACTGGTAATATCTTGATAAATTAGTTCTGTATAGAGTATGAATAACATAATGACAATTTGTAAATGGATGAAATTAAACTTGGCAAATGTAATAAAAAAATAAGTAATTCCAGCCTTTAAAATACAGAGGAAAGCACTACCTGAATATTTTTGGTTAACTAGTTTGGTTTCAAATTACTTAATATCTTTGAACTTTAGATTTCTTGTGAAGTGATATACAGATAGATCTGAAAATTTCTAGGTTATTTTATGAATTGAAAGAGGATCTTTATTCCTACTTAAGAAACATAAATTTCATCCACAAACAGGTCTGCCCAGAGAGGCAGAGCTGTTGAGAATGTGGACTTGAAGTTGGTCTGGCGCTACTTACAAGCTGAGTGGTCTTGGGCAAGGAACTCAGGGCCTTTAAACCTGTTCTCTAAGCTGTAAAGTAATAAGGGAGTAATAATATTCACAGTTGTGAAAATTAAATGAGACAATGAATATAAAGTACTTAGACAATGCAAGGCACATGGTACTTAATGAATATAAGATATTATATTCATGGTTATCACCTACTTATCTCAGTTTCTGTATCTGTCTCCTTCTCCTAGTTAAGAGAAAAGGAAAAATCTCTCTGCCTGTACTATGGGATTTACCACTTTCCTTACTCTGTTTCCACACTTCTCTATCCCTTGCCCCTATTTAAAAAAGAAAATTAATTATTATTTTTTAAAATAAATTTGCTTAAGACTATTAACCTTTTTTTCCTAAGATTTTATTTGTTTTCAGAGAGAGGAGAAGGGAGGGAGAAAGAGAGGGAGAGAAACATCGATGTGTGAGAGAAACATCAATCGGTTGCCTCTTGTTCGCCCCTAAGTGGGAACCCAGCCCATAACCCAGACATGTGCCTGGTCAGGGAATCGAACCAGTGACCTTTTGGTTTGCAGGCTGGCACTCAATCCACTGAGCCATGCCAGCCAGAGATAAAAAAGAAAATTTAAAAGAAAGTGACAATATTTGATGCATCAACTACCTTTTAAGAATAATCAAAATAAGCCCTGGCTGATGTGGCTCAGTAGGTTGAGTGTCACCCCACAAAGCAAGAGGTTGCTGGTTTGATTCCTGGTCAGAGCACATGCCTGGGTTGTGGACCAGCTGGGGCATGTGTAAGAAGCAACCAATGTTTCATTCACACATCGATGTTTCTCTCCCTCTCTTTCTCCCTTCCTCCCCGCTCTCTAAATAAAAATAAATAAAATCATTAAAAATATTAAAGTAACTAAATTAAATGAATTTTTATTTAAATATAGCCTTCTGTGAAAAAAAATCCCACTATAGTCTTAGTCAAAGAGAAAAGAGAATGGACAAATTTGTTTCTTTATCACGGCTTTGGTACATATCTAGAACTGTACCTCCTTCTAAACTACTCTTCACTTCTAATCCCTAAATGTAAAGTAAAAAAGCAAACGAAACCTTGGTTTTTAATATACTCCAGGGAGATGTCAATAATATGAAACCAAGAGGTACAGAAAACAGTTATGACATGGATATAAAGTTGATCTGGAAAAGAGATGATCAAGAGGGAGTCATGACAGGGAAAGAGCTATGCATGTCATTATATGAACCAACGACCTAGAAGCTAGGTTGTCTAGACAAGGGCCAAGGAATTAGTAGTTTATTCTACTTGAGAGCAAGCAGAAAGTACTGGAGAAGTGGAGGTGGATCATAAAAATAAAACAGAATAACTAGACCTTGGATACAGAATTATATATGTATATAGAAGAATCAAATAGTCATGATCATATGGATAGTAGAAGAAGCAAAACAATGTCTCTATGAAAAAGGTAGTTTATTCACAACTCATTTTCATACTTTCAAATTTCCTGCCTGTATAAACAGTCATCTCACTACCTAGAACCACAGGAATGGCTCTGAGAGCATCTGTCTTCTCACCAGTCTCCTCCTGCTGCTTTCAGATTCTACTTAGGTATGCTGATTAAAAACACAGATCTTCACAGAGTAATATACTTAATGTAGATTTGCCATGATGCTCTGTCCACTTTACTTGTATAAGATTAGGTGGAAGTACGTGGAGCAAAGTAACGTAAGTGATAGCAGAAATTGGGGATATATGTATTTGCTGCCGATGGACAGATTACGGATGAATAGTTTAATAAAGGATTCAAGGGGAGTGCTACTACAACGAATAAACACCGAAGCTAGACTTGATTACTTTGCAGTAATGGAGGAAACAGCATAAAGTACTTGTTCAGAGTCTAGGAATAGTAAACCACAAAGCTAGGAATGATAAGAGGACTTTTCAGTCTGGCTGGTGTGGCTCAGTAGATTGAGTGTTGGCCTGTGAACCAAAGGGTTGCCAGTGCCATTCCCAGTCAGGGCATATGCCTGGGTTGTGGGCCAGGTCCCCAGTAGAGGGCATGTGAGAGAAAACCACACATTGATGTTTCTCTCCCTCTGTTTGTCCCTCCCTTCCCCTCTCTAAACATAAGTAAATAAAATCTAGAAAAAAAAGAGGACTTTTCAACAACAGGAAGTCAAGGTATCTGTGGTAAGAGAAAACATGCAACCAAAACCACAGGCCACCCTGAGTTAGACAGTTGGAAAATGTGAGGTTGATTGGCAGACACTGTACAGGGGAGGGGGAAGTCAACTTGATTAACATCCACTGTGACTCTTCAATGGCAGAGGCCTAATAAAAAGTCTAGGGGGAAAAAAGTCTATGGAGATGAAATGGTAAAGTTAATAAATGGAGAATACTCTTTCCAAATACAAGTTTTAGAAATATCTATACTCTCTAATGCTTTGGTGTATAGAGAGTCACCAAAAAGTCTAACCTAACAGAGAATTTGTCTTGTCTCTATCCAATGTCTAGAGATAGGAGTTAGAAGTACAGTACTGGAGAACGTTGTAACAGACATATACGTCCCCTTTGGTCAAACAAAATCCACAGCTCATACATCTCTACAGTTCTAAAAGACTTTAGATGACAAAAGTTTTGACACACAAGTTAGAGTTTAGTAAATTCCTAAGAAAATTGATACAACCAATAAAAGCTGCTGGAAATGACCTTTCCTAAGAATCCTTTTCGTGCTGCCAATATGGAATTCTTCCTTGTTGGTCTTGGTTCTCAGATGATAATGGCATATGATACGATATGGCATACTATCATAATATCATGTCATATTATGATAGTATAAAGATCCTTTCTGCAAATTCTAATAAAAAATAAGTCCCAATAATAAAATAATAAATTTGTAAATATTTATCACTAATTGCCAATTTATTATTATTATAGGTTCCTAGTTATAGACACCATTTACCTGTGGTAGAAAGAACTCTATCCAGATAGTAAATTTTTTGTTGTTGAAAGTGTATCTGAATTCTGTGGGATGAACTGTGTTTATACCACAGGTGTTCCAAAGAGTTCACAGGGACAGACAGATGGGAAGTGATCATTAAATATGAATGCATAAAATGGCCCTAAAATCTAAGAGTTCTTCAAAAGTGAAATGTTAAAGGCATTATGAAGATCTCCTGTAGTATTAAATGCAGCCTAATCGTATTTGAAAAAGCAGCTTTTTAGTCTTTTCCTTACTTGTATCATTATTAGATCACAGATTCCCTGGCACTCAAGTTTATAAAGAAATACAAAAACTCTAACAATCCAGGAATTAGTGATAGAGAATAATAGTTTTAATAGTTAACAGGTTTAACAGAATAAGGGAGCAATCCCCCATCCTATTTCCTTATTAAGCAAATGGATACTATTTTGGAGGAATTCCTTCCTAAATTTTAGTAAGTATTCCTTCAGGGCTTCTAGTTCTACAGCAAGAGCCAAAGTGGTGTTGTAAATTCTATTGTAAATCCAGTTAATCAGTCACTGGATCATTGAAGAGGAAAAGTGTCTCTGACTCTTCTAAACAACGTACTCACTAGGAACTCAGTCAGAAGTAAAGCAGTGTCTTATTTAAAGATTCTTAGATTGGAATTATAGTTCAAGGAGAATGAAGGATATAGGATGGAGAGGATAATAATGAAGCATAAATAAATAGCCCAAAGCCTTGTAAGATCCCTGGAAAACACAAGATTTGCATCATATTAAAATGGAGTTATTACACCAAATATAATTAATTGTCCTTGATTACATCCTGGTTTGAACAAACCAACCATAAAGCTATACAGAGAAAAATGAGAACTCTGAATATGGACTGAGTATTAGATGATATTAAAAATGATAGTTAATTTTGTTAGAAGCAACAATGGTACTGTGGTTTATTTGAAAGGAAAATATTCTTGTTTAGATATGCATATTCAAGTATACACAAGAAGAGAAAAACAGTATAATGTCAAAAGTGTTGGACTTTTGTTCAAGATGGCAGCTAAAGTAAACATGGCTCACCTACTTGAACAATTGGATCAAAATTACAACTAAACAATAAAAAAACCATCATTCAGAACTGTCAGAAATCAAGCTGAAAGAAAGTCCTACAACTATGGAATTAAAGAAGAAACCACAATGAGACTGGTAGGAGGGGCAGAGATGCAGAATGGGCTGGCCCAACAACCATGTGTGGCACATAAAAATCGGAAAGTGTATCTCAGGAGTGAGGGGTCCCAGCCTCACAGCAGGGTTGTAGTGCCAGGAAGATAAGTTTTCATAACTTCTGGCTGTAAAAACCAGCGGGGATTGAGGCTATGGAAGACAGAAACTTCCAGAGCCCCATGCAGTTTCTTGTAAAAGGCCCATTCACAGACTTGCTTGGCACAGAGGCGGCAGACTGAAAGACATCAGAGACATATGAGGAGGAACTGAGTTGTCCAGCATCAGGGTGAGAGCTGAGGGGCAGCTTTCTCCAGACAGAAGTGCTGGCAGAGGCCACTGTTCCTTTTCTGAGACCTCCCCCAGAGAGCCACAGAGTCAGCAGTTGGACACTATATCTGAGACTCCATCAACATGGCTCACACTGTTTGTGTCACCCTGCTGGTTCCCTGAGGCCCTATCCCACCCAGCTTTTGCTGGTTTCTTATGTGTTCATTTTCCTTTGTTTCCAGGTAATTTTTGACTTCTTCATTGATCTCATTGTTTACCCATTTTATTGTTCAATAACATCCTATTTAGTGTAGGTGTTTGAATGTTTTTCAGTTTTTTAATTGTACTTGATTTCTAGTTTCATGCCATTGTGATCAGAGAAGATGCTTGATATAATTTCAATCTTCTTCAATTTGTTAAGACTTATTTTGTGATCTAACATGTGATCTACCTTTGAGAATATTCCATGTGCACTTGAGAAGAATGTATATTCTGTTGCTTTGGGATGAGATGTTCTGTAAATATTAATTAAATCCTCCAATACAGTGTGTCATTTAAGGTCACTGTTGCCTTGTTGATTTCTGTCTAGAAGATCTATCCATTGATGACAATGAGGTGGTAAAATCCCCTACTATGACTGTATTGTCCTCAATCTCTAGAGACCTTCATGTCCACCAAGATTTTCTTTATATATTTAGGTGCTCCTATGTTGGCTGCATACATGTTTACAAGGGTTATATCCTCTTGTTGGATCAATCCCTTTAGTATTATGTAGTAACATTCTTTGTCTCCTATTATGGCATTTACTTTGAAGTCTATTTTGTGAGATATAAGTATTGCTAACCCAGCCTTTTTTTTCATTCCCACTTGCATGGAATACTTCTTTCATCCTTCCACTTTCAGTCTATGTGTACCTTTTGTTCTGAGGTGATTCTCTTGTGGATAGCATATATGAGGTCTGTCCAGAAGGTATCCAGCCATGTAATATGAAAAATAGAGACATTTATTGATTATACAAGAAACATTGTACATAGGACAATGATGCCTCAGTCCCCTTCAAAGTAGGCACCTTGGGACCTCATATAGTTCTCCCAATCTCCATTAGCTGCTCTGTTGCACTTTCCTGAATCTCATCAATGGTCTGAAATCTCTTCCCTTTCAAAGGTGATTTTAGTTTCGGGAAAAGCCAGATGTTGCAGGGTACCAAAAAACTCTGCAGGAGACATGATGCATGAGTGGGTGCATTGTTATGATGAAGTTGCCAATCATCAGTTGCCCACAGCTGCAGCTGTTTTCATTGTACTGCATCTCTCAATCAACAAAGAACATTGAGGTAATACTACTTAATTTGGCCTGGAGGGACATACATGTGATGGACAACACATTCCCAATAAAAAACACAGTTAACATAGTCTTGATCTTGCTGCGACTTTGCCACACCTTCTCCAAGTGTGGAGCACCAGGGGACTTCCATTGGGACAATGGGGCCCTTGTTTCCAGATTGTAGTCACAGACCCATGATCCATGTCCAGCTATGACCTTCTTGAGGAAATCTAGTTCATTGGTAACAGTTTGAATCAAGTCATTAGAAACTACAGCACGATATTCCTTCTGCTCTGGTAGCAGAAGCTTCAGAACAAATTTTGCCACGGCACGTTTCATGCCAAGATCCTACGTCAAAATCTTGGACATGGTAGTTTTTGGAATCCCCAGATCAGCTTCTAGTTCTTGCATTGTTGGTCATCGATCTTTCTGATTGCAGCCCATACAAGTTCAATATTCCCAGGTGTTCTGCTTGTTGCCCCAGATGTTGTCCCAGAGGTCCCTTAACTTTTCCTGTGTTCTGCCTCCCAGAACATGGATCACTTTCAACAGATTCTCAACCATCTTTGAAGCATTCGTGCCACACTTTTATTTGTGCTGCACTCATTATATCATCCCCAAAAGCCTTCGGAATCATCTGAATAGTTTCTGTGGAGGAATGTTCAAGCTTAATGCAAAATTTGATGCAGATTAATTGCTCTACTTGCTCATTTTGAATGTGACAGCCACACAGTACACATGCTCACTCAACAGTGTCTACCACCCCACTGACTAATCTAGTGAAGTAGGTGTCATTGGTCACACATGGATATTCTAGTCTACCTCCCTGGCTGCCAGTTCCCGGGATGGCATGCAAACCATTCTAATTATATTAACAATGGCTGGACATTTTCCAGACAGGCCTCCTATATGTGTCATGTTTTCTTATTCATTTAGCTACCCTATGTCTTTTGATTGGAGCATTTGATCCATTTACATTTAAAGTTATTATTGATAGGTACTTATTTATTGCCACTTTTTTATCTGTACTTATGTTCCTCTTCCTATTTCTTCTTCTTAAAGCAGGCCCTTTAACATTCTTGCAATACTGGCTTGATAGTAATAAACTCCTCAGGGTTTTTTTTTGTTCATTTAAGAAGCTCTTTATTTTGCCTTCAATTTTACATTCTAAATGATAGCCTTGCTGAATAGCGTAGTCTTGGCTGTAGGTCCATTGCTTTTTATCACTTTGTATACCTCTTGCCAATCCCTTCTGACCTGGAGTTTCTGTTGAGAAATCAGCTGACAGCCTTATGGGAGCTAGGTGTGCCTTGTAGGTAACTGTCTCTCCCTTGCTGCTTTTAGCTTTCTCTGTCTTTAACCTTTGGCATTTTAATTATTATGTGTCTTGGTGCAGGCCTCTTTTTGTTCATCTTGATTGGAACTCTCTGTGTTTCCTGAACTTGTGTGAATTTTTCCTTCACCAGGTTAGGGAACTTTTCAGCCATTATTTCTTTAAACGGGGTCTCTATCCCTTGCTCAGTCTCTTGTCCTTCTGGTATCCCTGTGATGTGGATGTTGTTATCCTTGATGTCCCAGAGATCCCTTAACTTTACTCATTTTTAAAGCCTCTCTCTCTCCCCCGCACCCCACCTCGTCTTAGGCCTTACCTGAGGACATGTTCACTGATTTTAGAAAGAGTAAAAGAGAGGGAGAGAGAGAAAGGGAGAGGAACATTGATGTGAGACAGAGACATTGACTGGTTGCCTCTCCCACACCATTGACCAGGGATGAACCCACAACCCTGGCATGTGCCCTGACCAGGAATCAAACCTGCAACCTTAGTTTACAAGATGACTCTCCAACCAACTGAGACATACCATCCAGGGCCTCTTTTTTTTTTTTTTTTTTTTTTGATGTTCTGCTTGGGTGTTGTCCTCTAAATCAATGATCTGATCCTGTGCTTCAGCTAACTTGCTATTGATTCCTTTTACTGTATTCTTCGTTTCTGACTGGTTCTTTTTTAAAATGATTTCTATGTCCTTTTTAATGCTTACTATCTCTTTAAGTTTTCACTGAGATCATCTATTCTTTCCCTAAGGTCCTTGAGTATCCTTATAACTAGTGTTTTAAACTTTGCATCTGGTCTCTTCTTGGTTGCTTCCATTTCATGTAATTTTTTCTGGGGATTTCTCTCGTTCTTTCATTTGGGTCATATTTCTTTGTCTCCCCATTTGTCTCTCTGTGTTAGGTCGATTTCTTACAACTCCCAAACTTGTTATTATACCTTTATGACTGAAGGTGTCTCGTTGGGCTCAGTGGCACAATCTTCCAGCTCATCTGAGCTCTGTGCTCCAGAAATGTTTCTTGTGGGTTATGTGCACCCTCCTGTAATAGCTGAGTCTTAAATGTTGTTGGTCCTTTTGTGGGTGGAGTTAATTCTTCAGGGTGGCTGACTATAAGGGTAAATCTCAATCACCATGTATGAGACACAGTGCAGGGGCTGTCCCCAGAGGCAGAGATTTTTTAGCAGAGTGTGGTGTCTGCCAGAATCCACTTTTGGGTATGCCACTTGTGTGGCTAGTTGGGTCAAGCTCTAGTATGTTGTGAAGTCAACCACTGGTTGTGTTGGTTCTGGGTCCACTTGGGTGAGGTTCAGGCACACATTCATGTCAGACATTGTGTGTACATGGCCTTGGGCTACCTATCTAGAGGTACCACACTGTTGACTGTTTGTGTCTGTGTCTACAGGGCCTGGCTGTATATGGGAGGGGCCAATCTGTGTATAACGGTCAGCTTCCTCCAGCTTGGAGTTGGGGGCAGATCTGTAAAAGGACCAAGGCTCCCTGAGATCTGCCTCCATCTGTCATCAACTCTGCCTTCCCCTGAGGTTTTGCCTGGGATTCCTCCAGAACTTTCGGAAGAAAGACTGTAGAGGAGATCCAGGCTGGCCAAAACCCACAGGCCTTTCCACAGGTTGTGAGCTTGGTTAGATGGAGCAACTGGAGTCAGGAGGACAGGGCTAGTGGGTCCCCTATTTGGGGGTCATGCGGTCAGGCACTTAGTGAGGGGAAAGTGGTCCCTACTTCAGAGCCAAACTACTCATTCTCTGCCAAAGTCTCCAGCTCTAGTTTCCCCAGAAGGGACACCCTGCAGGTTCAGGTTGTGTGTAGCCAACCATCTCCTCTGCAGGAGGAAGTTCAACAGGGCAGAGCCACTATGCTTGAGACAAATCAAAAGAGTCTCCCATTGGAGGGTGACACCGGCCCAGCCCACAGAAGGGGCTAAGCAGTTCATGCCAGTCCCAAACAATAGCCTCTGAGGTTCTCAGAATTTGAATATCCCAGCTCTTAACTGCTCTTCCTTCCCAGCCGCGGAACTGAGCCCAGGGTATCTGAGGCTTGGCAAGCCTGATCTTAACAGTCTCCCCTTGAGAGCAGTGCCTACAATCCTGTAGGAGTGGGGAATGGCACTTCTTCCTCATCCTGGGATAGTGAAGACTGAGCTCGTAGGGAAGATAGGAATGGTCTCCCCTGCGATATAGCCACGTACCCCAGCAACCACCTGTCTGGTTCTCAAACAAAAGCTTCCGGGGGAGACATGCTCCAAAAATCCCAGCCCTATGCAGCACTCAGGTCCTCTTGCATGGCTGATCTCGGCAGGATGATTCAACAGGTGAGGGGCTGGGGTAGCCAGCTGTGTGCTCAAGGTATGGAAAATCAGCTCTCTTTTCAAAGCCATACAGTTTAGTCACTGTCTGAATCCCAACCAAAAGCCTCCCCAGAAAAATGAGGGCCTCAAAAGTCACTGCTGGGTTAAGCCTGCAGCCCTCTCTGTAGGACCTGGAGTCTAGCAGTCCAAGACCAGGCAGTGCACTCCCCAGGCTGGGCTGTAACAATAGGAATGCTTGTCCCTGGAAGGTGGCATCTGAGTTTCCCAGGCAGACTGAATCCCCAATGATTTTCCCTACCAGATACTACGCAGACTCTTCTTTCCATCTCTGTTGCTCTGGGTTAGGGATGCCTGCATGCGGTTGAGACCCCATGCTCTTTGGGGGAGGGAGTTTTGCAGCCACAATATCCCTCCAGTTTTTCAGCTGCTGTACCTGGGTGCAGGGTCTAGCCCTTTCCACATCTCCACCTTTCTTACCAGTCTTTATGTAACTTCTTCTGTGAATCCTTGGTTCTAATGTTTCAGTCCAGCTAGCCTTCAGTTGGTTATTCAGGTGTGAATCATGCTCTGTAATTTAGCTGTAGGCCTGGTTTGAAGCCAAGAGCAGATGAGTGTAGCTTCCACTTACTCTGTAGCCATCTTGGAATTGATACTATATTGTTTAGATTTTCCTTTTATTCTTTTCTTTCTCAGTTTCCTTTGCTAGTTCATCCTCCTCTAGTTGATCCTTATATGTTGGTACTCCTCAAATCTCTGTTGGAAGCCTTCTTTTTTCTTCTCACTCCATATTTTTGTTGTAAATCTTCTACCGGTAAATTACTATTTGTACACAAAAATTATTCCTGTCTTGAACCATTTTCCCAATATTTCTACTTGAAGTGATGCCTCAGCAGAAGCTATACTGGTTTCAAGGCTGACTGCATATCTTTCTTATCTTCCAGTGTTATCTGTTTCAATATAGAGTACCACCATTCATCTAGCTCTTCATGCTCAGAACCCAGAGAGTATTCTTTCTTATTTTTCACATCCTAATTACCAAAGCTGGTTGGTTATATCTCCTAAATGTCTATGGAATCTGTCTACTCTGCATTTCTTTACCATCCTAGCCCAAGTCACTATAAGCTCTCACTTGGCCTCCTGCAAGTTTCCTAACTAAATCCTCATTTACTCTTGCCTCAAAGTCCAAAACACCTTAATGTTGTACATGGGGCAAGGAGATACACAGCACTAGTGATACACTATTTAACTACAGAATAGGTTTACTGAGAAAAAACTGAATTGGCCAAAAAATCCATATGGTTTTTCCTGTAAAATAAAAGACATATTTTTCATTTTCACCAATAACTTCACTGACTTGGATATTTGAGAATGTTGGGTATCTCCCGTGTGGTAGAACATTGATTGTTCTCAATGTCTTGACTTGACTGCTATCAACTTCAACTGGTCACCAAGACCATGGAAGACAGTCCAGAAAAAAATCTCCAGCACAAAACTTTGCAAAACAGTTTGGACATGTTTGATCAGTCACAGCACCTTCTCCAAACACTGCAAACATCTTTCTTTGTGTTTCAGTTGCATTTTTAACTTTCTTGAAATAATAAAGAATTATATGCCAAAAATGTTGCATATTTTATTCCATCTTCAATATTAAAATGGTCCCACAAAAATTCAGTAATTTTAATGTTTTTTAAAAAGTGCACACTGATATGACAGCTGTCACAATACAATCTACCAAAATTGTTTTGAATGGAGTTAAAGACAACTAAGCACTACTAGAGCCATTTTGTGGAAAAAACCAAATAAACTTTTTGGCCAACCCAATAGAAGCAAAGAGAAACAGCAGAATGCACACATTCTCTGAGCTATCGTTGTCTCACAGAAAGGCACAGTTAGGCCAGAAACAGAGACATGATAGAAAGTGCTCCTGAAGGGGCACCACCTCCCCAGCTACACAGGAACACTGGGCAAACAGCTGATTAGTAAAGGAATCCTGGTCGGGGATATGGCCTTGACAGAAGAGAGAAAATCTAGAGCTCAGTTTTGGGAGGTGGTATAACAATCACCAATGACCACCAAAGACCTTGTTTTCCCATTGAACTATCTGTTCCTGCTGAGCCCAAAAGAGAAAACAAAAGGAACATTAGGCCATCAAGAAACCAAAGTCTGTTTCTTTTCTTAACTCAAGATCAGGTATCTGCCTATCTTTTTAGTCTTATTTCATGCTTCTTACTTTCTATGCTTCAGCCACATAGGCCTTCTTTCAATTCCTTAAGGAGTTAAGTTCTTTCCCACCTTAGGGCCTCTGGACACATGTTGCTTAATTATTTTTATTTTCTTTCTTTATTTTGCTAACTAAATTCCTACAAGGTTCTTTTTCGGGTCTCATTTTAATTTTTTTTTCAGCTGAAACTAGCCTCTTTTATTAAGAGTTATCAAATCCAAAATTTGGCTGAGATGAGAAAAGCATATCTAAACTCTCCATTACAGAACATCAATAAAAACAAAGGACACATGGACAAACCAAAGGGAGGCAGGATCAAGGGTGGGAAGTGGGGATGGCTGGGGTGGGAGGAATGGAGACAACTGTACTTTAACAATGATAAAAAGAAATAAAAAGAAATAAATAAAATCTTAAAAAAGAAACAAACAAACAAAAAAACCCCACAAAAGTTCAGGCTTCAGTTTAAATGTTACTTCTCAAAGAAGTCTTTCCTGACATCCTCAACCAGGTTATAAGTCCTAATAAAAGCACTCAGCATGTTGTGTGTACCCTTTCCAGAGTGTATCTCAATAAAAATAATAACTATTTGTGCAATTATTTAACATCTGTCCCTTGCCAAAGTAGGAGGTCTTTAAATGGCAGCAACCATAGCTGCCTTGCTTGGGCTGCAGTCCTAGTAATTAGCTGAGCGCCCAGACATAATCATTCTCAATAGTTATTTGTTAAATGAATGAAGTGTAGCCCTGAAGAGATCAGGTAAAGCAAGATGACTTAGCAGTATTTACTAAGTAGTAGTAATTCTAATTCTGATGTTTTTTTGTTTTTCGGCCTTAGATTTTCGAGGAGTATGGATGACCCACACCTAGCACACATCAAGCTCAAATGTGGGAACAATATAAAGGAATATTTTCTATAATTAATACAAGGGTAAGAGAGCTAGGGCTTTAGAATATTCTTATGTGAGCAAACAAATTGTTAATTTACACTACCTTGTGCAATCTATTGATTAAAATGTTGAAAGAAATATGAAGACCTAATTCCTAACTTCAATACGCTTATTTACACTTAGAAAAATAAGACACATTTACAAAGAAAACTAGTAGCTAAGAACTCATCAATAAGGGCAAAGTAAGGATGGTATGACCCACAATAGCTAGAGAAGGATGGATAGAGGAATGATCCCCTTACCGATCCTTCACATTAAAACCACCTGGGAGACTAAAAAAATACTGATGCTCAGGTTCCCCTCCAGGAATGCTGATTTTAGTTGGGGACGGAGTCTGTGCATTGGTATTTTTTTTTAATCCTCACCCGAGGACATTATTTCATTGCTTTTAGAAAGAGAGGAAAGGAGAGAGAAACATCAACTGTTTTTCTCCTGTACGAACCTGGACAGAGGATCGTACGCACCTGGACCAGGACTGAACCCACAACCTAGGTATGCGCCTTTACCGGGAATCAAACCTGCAGCCTTCGGTTACAGTATGCCACTTCTACAGCTGAACTGCACTGGCCAGAGCTGTGCACTGGTATTTTTTCTAAAAACTCCCAGGTAGTTCTAGCATGCAATCTGGGTTGAGAACCACTGGTATAAAAAGAAAAGTAGTAACTTTACTGAAGAGTTGGTATTCAAAATGCTTCTTAAAAGGTGAAATTTGGTTAGGCAAAAAGGAGTGGGATCTTTTAAAATAGGGATTAAGGAGTAATGAATGGCAGTACGGTGCAGAAACGTAAAAGCATAAAGTGTATATGGGGATAGAGGATTATTAATGAGTAGACAGGCCATTATGCCTGAAGTGGTGTTGGCAGAGGGGGACAGTAGAAAATATTTCGCACTGTTATCCTGTAGGCACTGCACTAGTACCTCCAGGTGCTACTGAACACTTTTGCTAAATTATTGGCATGATCAGAGCAGTGTTCTACCACAGAAGTCTAGGTATAAATTGATATACTCCTGAATTAGGGGGTAGCTATAAAAATGAAAGGGATGGATAAAGAGATAACAAAAGGAAAGAATCCAGTAAGATTTTTTGGCAGAGCCATAAGTGACATGATAAGACTTTAAAGTCACACTGATACCTCTAATAACAGCAAACACTATCATAAAAACAAAACTTGATTCTTTCTTCTAAACTCCTTTAGCACTCAAATATAAACATCTATCATTAGCAGTCATCCTAGTTCTCTCGAGGGTTTATCTTTTTTTTTCTTAAAAAAGGGTATAAATACGTTTTAATACATTTTAGTGTGTGTGTATGAGAAAAAAGGAGTTGAGATTTAAATTTAAAAGAAGACAAAATTTGAAGTAACACTTAAATGGCTAATCCATTTCATCCTAAAGAAGTTATTTAAAAATTACCTTAAAAATAAATAAAAATAAAAATTACCTTCATAATTTGATGGTTAAGGAATATTATGCTATTTTTTTATTTTGAAGTAGATCATAAGACATCGCTAAACCAAGTTCCTTTAATTTCAAATAACAATTCAATAGCTATTTCTATATCATACCTTGTGTTTGGTCATGGTGCTAAAATGATTGTTCCGAAAGAACACACACAGTTCTCCTTCCTGAACCGTTGAAGTTAGTTCACACAATCCGTGGTATGTCAGTTGCGTGGCTGTGTTATTTAGAAACTGCTCAGCTACAAAGCCTATGGAACCAATGCATAATATTAGATGGAAGAATGGATTTAAAATTTAAAAAGTTTTTCTATTTACATTGTGTTCCAACTATGAAAAAAGGCCAGTCAGAACAAGACTTCTCTCCTACTATAACATTATGGATCCAAATTGGAGATTCTCCTGTTTTATTTTGGAAGATATGTCTATAGACATTCCCATCCTAAAGAAACAGTTATGAAATTCTTTTTATCAGTTAATGTACTTACATATACTTTACCTACATTCAAAAAGGATTTCAGGCAGCTTGCAACAAAACACACAGACACAATAAAATTAAAACCCGCTAAAACAAATAAGGCAAGGGTTAGCAATTTAAAAAATGTGTTAGGAGTGAGAGATGCATGTCAACAGCTACTTCCTCAATAATGGGAGGTTAGAAATTAAAAGTGGTCTTAACAAATTAAGTTGCTTAAGATTTTGACAAAGGTTCCGAATAATTCTCAATTCACAAACTGCTCAATTCTCGCCTTAAAACTAAAAATAGGTGTAAAATTGAAAACAGTGGATAACTGATATCATTTTTATCCTAATCTCCTCCAACATATACCACTATATATGAGGGGGGACCCCCCCAAAAAACGGAAGTATCTTCTGGAGGGTGGGCCCCTTGTAGTACAGGCTTCCCACACCAGGAGAGTGTTCTAGGAACCCATCTGTATCAGTGTACCAGCTGGCATTGTTGTGAGAGGCTGTGTCTGGCTTCAGTGATTTTGTTTTGAAGACTCTTTCAACACATTAGCCCATTTCATGATGGGTGATTTACAAGCGTACCTGCCCACACTATGCTGAGTGTTCATCAGTTTTTGACCAAAAACAGTGTGACCCCTGTGTCCTACCCTCCCTATTCGGCTGATCCTGCCCCGAATGATTTTTTTGTTTCCCCAGATGAAAAAAGTCCTCAAAGGGAAACATTTTGCTAATGTGGAAGAGGTGAAACAAAAAACAATAGTAGCAAAAAATGGCATCAAAATCGAGATCAAAACTGTTTTGAGCAGAGGAAAAAACATCTCAATAGGTGTATTGAATCAAATGGAAAGTCCTTTGAAGGTGACTGAAGTTTTAACATGTAAGAATAAATACACAATTTTTTATAAATAAATTCTAGGCAGTTTTTTGGGGTCCCACCTTGTGTATGTATATATGTGTATTATATATATATATAAAATACACATATAGTTCAGGAATAGAAATGATCTCTTTTGTTTTCAAACTGAAATATAAAGTTGTCTTGGGGGTTTAATTTAAAAGATACATGAATAGTTGATTCTTGTTATTGGCCACATTTGCCTAATAGCTAAAATTTATTTATAACTCAGAAACTAATGCTTGCTGTGCTTTCAGGATCATTCCTGGATATGTGCAAAGCTGCAAAGAATTTGAGTCACCGAACGTGGCCATTCCCTACTGAGGTCAAATAACGCAACACTCTGCCTTGTTCCAGCTCTCGTACTGTAACAAATATCCTTTCCACAGTCGATTGAGTGCCACTTTCTTCCCATTTTGGTGCTTTTTTTGGGGTGATATTTACCGTGTAAAATGGCCCCCACGCATAATACTGGAGTGCTTGCTAGTGTTGCTAGGTGGATAAAGGTTGTGATGTGACTATGGAGAAAATTCGTATTTTTGCACCTTTGTTCAAGCGAGTTATAGTGCTGTTAACCATGAGCTTAATGTTATTGAATCAATAATATATATTAAATAAGGTATCTTTAAACAGAAATGCACATACAACAAGGTTATATATTTATCAGTTGATGAAAATCTTGTGACTAGAGGCTCATAGGGAACCTGATCTTGTGTTTCTCAGAGGAGCATTGGTTAAATTATTCACTAATTAATTCAGTTTTCATAGCAACTTTATAGAACAGCGATTTTCAACCAGTATGCCCCAAGAATTTTTAAAACATATAAATACGTGACTACTTAATCAGGGGAACTGCCTTCTTCTTCTTTGGATGGTCTAATAAAAAGTGACAACAGCCAACACTGAGGCACCAAAGTGGCAGGTTTGATTCCTGGTTAGGGCAAACACAAGAAGCAGCCAACGAAGGGATAAATAAGTGTAACAACAAACTGATGTTTCTCTTTCTCCAAGACTAATAGAAAAAAGAAAAAAAAACCTTTATTTTGTAAAAAAGAAGACGCAAAAAAATTCAGTGGAGATAGCACTCAACATCACTTTCATGTGTGTGAAATTCAAAAATTCAACATTAGAAGGGTTTTCTCAGCTTCTTTCTACAGAACAGGACAAAGGCTCAGAGAGAATAAGTGACTTTCTCAAGGACAAAACTACTTATGGAAAAATAAAGACTGGAACCCAGGAGAATTATTGGTATTGTTAAAAAATTAGCTTCTTATTACAAATGTAAACTGAACTGTATTTCTTTCCAAACAATAAAGCACAGTAATTTAGACCTACAGAGGACAATGTTTCCTAATTCTTTTACCAACTCTTAAATAGTGACACTCCTGTGATTTTAGTGGAATATTCAAAAGCCTAATCTAGTTTCAACTTATCATAATTAATTAAACAAATTTTGGTAAACAATTCTAAGTGTTACATAGCAGTTTATTTATATGCATTACTTCAAATGACAGTTTATTTGCAACATTTAGATTAAATTTTAATTTTTTTGAAATACATTTTATTGATTATGCTATTACAGTTGTCCCATTTCTCCCCCTTTATTCACTTCCACCCTGCACACCCCCTCCCACCCGCATTCCCCCTCTTTAGTTCATGTCCATGGGTCATATATATAAGTTCTTTGGCTTCTACATTTCCTATACTATTCTTAACCTCCCCCTGTCTATCTTCTACCTACCATTTATGCTTCTTATTCCCTGTACCTTTCCGCCTCTCTCCCCACCCACTCCATTGCTGATAATCTTCCATGGGATCTCCATTTCTGTGATTCTGTTCCTGTTCTAGTTGTTTGCTTAGTTTGTTTTTGTTTTAGGTTCGGTTGTTAATAACTACGAGTTTGTTGTCATTTTACTGTTCCTATTTTTGATCTTCTTTTTCTTAGATAAGTCCCTTTAACATTTCATAGAATAAAGGCTTGGTGATGGTGAACTCCTTGAACTTGACCTTATCTGGGAAGCACATTATCTGCCCTTTTATTCTAAATGATAGCTTTGCTGGATAGAGTAATCTTGGATGTAAGTCCTTGCCTTTTATGACTTCGAATACTTCTTCCTAGCCCCTCCTTGCCTGCAAGGTTTCTTTTGAGAAATCAGCTGACAGTATGGGCACTCCTTTGTAGGTTACTGTTTCCTTTTCTCTTGCTGCTTTTAAGATTCTCTCCTTGTCTTTAATGTTGGGTAATGTAATTATGATGTGCCTTGGTGTGTTCCTCCCTGGGTCCATCTTCTTTGGGACTCTGAGCTTCCTGGACTCCTTGAAAGTCTATTTCCTTTGCCAGATTGGGGAAGTTCTCCTTCATTATTTGTTCAAATAAGTTTTCAATTTCTTTCTGTTCCTCTTCTCCTTCTGGCACCCCTATGATTTGGATGTTGGAACGTTTCAAGACATCCTGGAGGTTCCTAAGCCTCTCCTCATTTTTTGAATTCTTGTTTCTTCATTGTGTTCTGGTTGAATGTTTCTTTCTTCCTTCTGGTCCACACCATTGATTTGAGTCCCAGTTTCCTTCCCATCAGTGTTGGTTCCCTGAACATTTTCCTTTATTGCACTTAGCATAGCCTTCATTTTTTTCATCTAATTTGCAACCATATTCAACCAGTTCTGTGAGCATCCTGATTACCAGTGTTTTGAACTGTGCATCTGATAGGTTGGCTTTCTCTTCGTCCCTTAGTTGTATTTTCTCTGGAGCTTTGATCTGTTCTTTCATTTGGGCCATTTTTGTTGTCTTGGTGCGCCTGTTAACGTAGTAAGGGGCGGAGCCTGAGGTGTTCACCAGGGCGGGGCAGCCACATTGCTGCGTTGTGACACTGTTTGTGGGGGAGGGGGATGTGGGGGAGCAGTGCCACTTACTCCGCTCTCTGCGGCTTTTCAGTCACTTCCCCCTCTACCCACAATCAAATTGGGCCCTTCTGGTGCTGATTCCCAGGTGGGTGGGCTTGTGTACGCTCTAGGACCTGTGGGTCTCTCAAGGAGCTCTCCTGTGAGGCTGGGAGTTTTTCCTGCTGCCGCCTCAACCCCCACAGGAGTTTTCAATCAGAGGCTTTGAGGCTTTATTTCTCCACACTGGAACTCTGGGTTGCGTGGTCTGTCTCGCTCCCCAGTTGTTCCTCCCGGTTTATCCCCACGTGAATGTTGGACTGCTCAGTCCACAATCCGCCACCTCGCCTGGTCCACCAGCTGCCACCTTGCTGTGAGTCCTCTCTGCCCGGCTTCCTGTCTCTGCCCCTCTTACCGGTCTGGATGAATGTTTCTTCTTTAACTCCTTGATTGTCGGACTTCCATACAGTTCAATTTTCTGTCAGTTCTGGTCGTTTTTTGTTTTTAAATTTGGTGTTGTCATTTTCATTGTGAAAGGGACACAATGTGTCTACCTATGCCTCTATCTTGGCCAGAAGTCAAATTTCAATTTTATTGTTATAGATAGTGTTATCAATGATACTAAAGGTGAAAATTAATATAATGGTAACAATAACATAGTATTACTGAAAATAAATTTAAATTAAAAATTATTTTCCTGACATCAGTGTGTGCAAATATCTCCTGGTTTCAGAAATTCAACACTAATTCAGTTTATCAAATTATTTTCCTTTATTAATGAAGAGTTATTAGAGAAGATGAAAGTTCTGACAGTCTGATGTGAAGGTAGAATGTGGGGCACTAAAATTAGGCAAAAAGGAATGAAAAGAGGTAAAAAGATAAAAAGAGGCCCTGGCTGGTATGGCTTAGTGCATTAAGTGCCAGCCTGTGAATCAAAGGGTCACTGGTTCAATTCCCAGTCAGGGCATATGCCTGGGTTGTGGGCTGGGTCTCTAGTTGGGAGAGCACGAGAGGGAACCACACATTGATGTTTCTCTACCTCTCTTTTCTCTCCCTTCCCCTCTCTCCAAAATTAAATAAATAAAATCTTAATGAAAAGGATAGAAGGAAATTCAAATTATTTAAAAATGTTGGCTAGTGGCCCTGGCTGAGGCTCATGTTCAAATTTAAACTCAATCAAAATTGAACTATGTCACTGTGATAGCTTTAAACAAATGATGTGATTCTCTTTTTAAATTCATCTACTATCAGATTTCAAAAATCAAACACAATGTGTTAATATTTTTCTTCAGGATGATGGGACAAAAAAAATCTCTCTTAATATCAAAATATAGGGGCTTATATGATTTGATTCCAAGGAAGCAGTAGGGAGCCCAGAACTACTTATTGTGCTAGAAAATAAGGAAATACTCAAGAAATGATGGAAACATGTCAAAAGAAAATTGGATCCAGCTTGAGACCATCTGAAAAGAATAATGATAACAATGAATCTATAATATGCTGAATAAGATACTATCCATGAGTCTACACTGATAAAGAAAAAAATTTTAATATTTTATTAAATATTTTATTAAATATCCTACTGGGGACCTGGCCCACAACTTAGGCATGTGCACTGCCTGGAAACTGAACTGATTATTTTGTTCACAGACCAGCACTAAGTCCACTGAGCCACACCAGCCGTGGCTGATAAAGAAATTTTTTAATGGGGGAAGGAAGAGAAGGGAAACTTTTTATTGAATGCCAATTAATAAATGTAAAAGGAATAACAGAAATATTATAACCACCATATTAATAATTGATTTAGCAAGAATCAAGAAATGTCAACTCTAGTGGGTGAAAGATTATTAGGAAACAGGGTATTCACACAGTTTCAAAGCATTAACATCAGAGATTACTTATTAATTATAAAGGTAAAGGGCTTTACAACAAAAAATTCACCTTAATCATTGTGAAAATCACTAATAATGAAATAATCAGACACCATGTGCCACCTGATTTGATGCACTGGGGAAGGTACAATGTCACCTATGTAGTATTTCCACCAAAAATATATAACCTAAATCTACTAAGAAAACAATGACATGAATCCAAATAGAGGACTATTATACAAACCAAGTGGCCTGGACTATTAAGAAAAGTTAAATGTCACAAAAGAACAAAGAGAAAAACAGAAAGAAAAAGGGTTAGAAATCTGTTTTAGATTTTGAGAGACTAAATTGATAGGACAATTAGATGATCCTTGATTGAAGCCTACACTGAAATATTTAAAAGCTGTAAGGGGCATTACTGGGACAATTGGGGAATTTTGAACATGAACAGTATATTAGATAAGAGTATTGTATCAATGATAAATTTCCTGAGATAATTTTCAGGTGGTTATGTAGAATTCTTTGTTCTTAGGAGACAAATGTTGAAGCATTAATGGTTAAAGTGCTATG
>VMDR010015034.1:0-22809 GCA_007922815.1 Macrotus californicus | reverse complement strand
AAACATTTGGAATTCATGCTTATTTGTTTGCTTATATATTTATTGATTCCTATCTCACATTTTCAAAAGGAACTGAAGTGGCTTAAAGCAATACATTCCTATAGAAATATGGCCAAGATGGGAAGCGGAGCAAAGGGCGGAGAACAAACACTTCTTGCAATGACTCTTTGCTTCCAAACACCAAATTCTCTCTACGAGGACTCTCAGGGAGACATTCTGTCTCAGACCTTAGCACCCTTCCTGAGCCCTGGATATATTCTGCTGTGATTTGTGTGACTTTTTGCTTTGGCACCTGGAAAATTTAGGCCTGAATTTGCAGCCTATTTCTGTGACATGGAGAAGAGCTTATACCGTGCATTTCTAAGCCCGTTTAAACTAGGCTCATCTTACTGTTCTACCCTTTATAGGTGCTTATGGACCATCCTGATATCTGTTTAAATTTTTCGCCTACTTTTCTATTGGGCTGTTTGTTTTCTGATTCTTGAGTTTGAGTTCTTTGTGTATTCTGGATTTAAGAACTTTGTCAGAAATACGATTTGCAAATATTTTCTCCCTGTGGTTTTTCTTTTTATTCTCTTAACATCATCTGTTGTAGAGCAAAAGTTTCTTAAAATTTAAGTATGTTTAATTTATTAATTTTTTATAGATTGTGCTTTTCTTGTCATATTTAAAAATGTTTGCCTAACCAAAGCTCACAAAGATTTTCTCCTGTGTTTTCTTCCAGAGGGAAATGATTTTATATGTTTAGATTTAGGTCTATGATATATTGAGAGTTTATTTCTGTAAAAGATGTGAGGGAGGAGAGTTCAAGGCCTAACCTCGCTTTTTCTTTTTTTTAAAATATATTTTATTGATTATGCTATTATAGTTGTCCCATCTTCCCCTCCCTCCCCTCCACCCTGCACACCACTTCCCCCCCGACCCCCCTACCTTAGTTCATGTCCATGGGTCATATATATGAGTTCTTTGGCTTCCACATTTCCTATACTATTCTTAACCTCCCCCTATCTATCTTCTACCTACCATTTATGCTTCTTATTCCCTGTATCTTTTCCCTCTCTTCCCCCATCCACTCCCCTGATGATAACCCTTTATGTGATCTCCATTTCTGTGATTCTGTTCCTGTTATAGTAGTTTGCTTAGTTTGGTTTGGTTTCTGTTTTAGGTTCAGTTGTTAATAGCTGTGAGTTTGTTGTCATTTTACTGTTCATATTTTTGATTTTCTTTTTCTTAGATAAGTCCCTTTAACATTTTATATAAGGGCTTGGTAATGATGAACTCCTTGAACTTGACCTTATCTGGGAAGCACTTTATCTTCCCTTCCATTCTAAATGAAAACTTTGCTGGATAGAGTAATTTTGGATGTAGTTTTCTTGCCTTTCATGACTTGGAATACTTCTTGCCAGCCCCTTCTTGCCTTCAAGGTTTCTTTTGAGACATCAGCTGACAGTCTCATGGGAACGCCGTTGTAGGTTACTGTCTCCTTTTCTCTTGCTGCTTTGAAGATTCTCTCTTCATCTTTCATCTTGGGTAATGTAATTATGATGTGCCTTTGTGTGTTCCTCCTGGGGTCCAACTTCTTTGGGACTCTCTGGGCTTCCTGGACTCCCTGGAAGTCTATTTCCTTTGCCAAATTGGGGAAGTTCTCCTTCATTATTTGTTCAAATAAGTTTTCCATTTCTTTCTCTTCCTCTTCTCCTTCTGGCACCCCTATGATTCAGATATTGGAACGTTTAAAGACATCCTGGAGGTTCCTAAGCCTCTCCTCATTTTTTTGAATTCTTGTTTCTTCATTGTGTTGTGCTTTAATGTTTCTTTCTTCTGGTCCACAACATTGATTTGAATCCTGTTTTTCTTCCCATCCCTGTTGGTTCCCTGTACATTTTCCTTCATTTCCCTTATTGTCGCCTTCATTTGTTTATCTAATTTGTGACCAAAGTCAGCCAAGTCTGTGAGCATTCTGATTACCACTGTTTTGAACTGTGCATCTGATAGGTTGGCTATCTCTTCGTCACTTAGTTGTATTTTTTCTAGAGCTTTGATCTGTTCTTTCATTTGGGCTATTTTTGTTGTCCTAACCTCACTTTTTCATGAGTGAGGTAAGGACTGGGCTTCAGAACAATATACTGATGTGCTGAGGTCACAAGATTTAGGGTTGCAACCCTGGACTGGGAGTGGCACCTGGCAATGCTGTGCTGGATAGTCCTGGTCTCCTGAATCCCATTGCATCTTATTGTCATAGAAGTAATTTTCAGTTTGAATTTTCCCCTTAATTTTGTCTCTGCTCTCCTTCTGGGCAAACACATCTTGGTTCTGCTGGGGTTTTGGGAAAATTTTGTTCTTTGTACCTGTACTGAGGCAGAGATAGATAATACCTGGCCTGGCAGTTAGAGGCACGTATATTGTGTCAAGCACATTTTGTTGATCAAGTATTGACACAATAATACTGTCTGGAAAACCAATTAAAAAACCAATGACTAATAACAATAGTGTTCTTAGGCTCAAGGCTCTGGGGATCAGCTGGACTTTGGCTCATGTGGACTTTATTCCGCTGGGAAGTTCTGCTTCAGGCTGCAAGTTGGGCTGTGGGTTAGGTTCAGTTATGTTCTTCCAATGTTTTCTTCTGGAGCCTCAGCTTCAAGTAGTGGCTGGTTAGGACACGCTGTACCCATGGCTGGTCACTCTGACTCATGTAAATATATGTGAGGACTTTGCTTATATCACATCTCCCAAAAGTCCATTGGCCAAAGCAGGTTGTATGGCCAAGCATAACACCACTGGGGCAGGGAAGGCTACTCTAACCAGAGGACAAAGAAGAAGCACAATGAATTTTTATTGAACAATAATCTAAACTACTGTATGTTCTCAGCAACTTAATCAAATTTACACAACTCTGAAATTAGAATTCTATATTCCTCCTTGAGAAAACTGGTGCCTTTCCATGTGTAACATTGATTTATTAGGTCACAAGGCGAGTTCCTTACTGAAGACTGAAGCATTACACAGTTATTCCAATGCTCTTTGTTTGATCCATTGCCTACCCACTCACTTCAAAATAGTGACTAAGCAGTCGTCCTGAGGCAGTAAAAGTAAGAGTTCAATCCTGAAACCGAGGAAACCAAGGGTCCCTGAAAACCAGCATTATGTATGCACTGAACTTTCACAGGCTGTCTGATCCCAGTTTAGCTGCTGCAATGTATATATAACTTAGTTTAGGAGTCATTATTTCTTTCGGAGAGTTTACACTCTTCCCAGAGCAGATGAAGATGGTATTTAATCCAACAAATTAAATGCAAGTAAAAACTAATAGAATGCAGAGCTGAAAGGAATTTAAGCCACTATCATCACTTTAAATATCAGAAATCTGAGGTCCAGCAAGGTCAAATAATTTTCTGAAGAGCAGAAGAAGCTGGTGAAATATTTAAGTCTAGAATTCAGAATTTTTTGTACTAGTGGTCAGAAATTGAAAAAAGCACTCACAAAATTTATTGATGGGGAGTTCAACACCCTTAGTTGTTTTTCCAAGGGGAATAAACTGTAAAGCAGGTAAGGCAGGTGCCTGTACTGACAGAAGATTTCATAGTGCAAAAGCAGAAGGCGTATGTCTGAACGTTGCGATGCATTACAACTCTCAAACCATTCCCTGAATGGGGATGTTACTAGTCTGTAGCCATACTTTCATCTTAAGGCTAAACTTGTCCCTGGGATGCAGCCTGATGAAAGATGACATTTGGTCACAACAATGATACAGAGACATTGACATTTGCAGTATTCTGTTGTAAAGAAGCAGATACATCCTCCTGGCCATGTGGCCTTCTTGATTTGGCTAGGGTGCTATTGCTCTCATTGTAATACCGCCAAAACATTCTTTCTCCCCTGTTGTCTAACTATAGGCACTATAAGAAGGGACTAGGGGACAAAATCCAGAGTAACATGCTTCTAAGAAAAACCAAGTGGTGAGGCTGCTGAGCTACCCTGCTCCAGCTGAACTGAACTTCATTCTGAACAATTCCAATCCCATCAGAAGAGTACAGATAAAATGAGTACTGGGGTTCACAGAGTGAAAGAAAAGCAATAAATATGCTCCACACGCTTTTGGGAGCTCTACAGTATTGGCCAAATGTCATGGTAAGTAATTTATTCAGGCTTATTGGCCATTTATAATCTGCTTTTTCAAAAGCAATAGTCATTCAGATCATGTTTCAGTGCTCCGTTTTTCTAAAGAGAAAACTGTAGCAGTTTATGACTGTGCATATAATTTAGTCCTTTTTCTTTAATTTGTTTTAATATTTTCACTTTATAAATCAGAACTCACAAATTTAGTTTTCTCCTTCATTCATCTGAAGTTAAGAATTCTTACACTTACATATTGTAATCAGAGGGAGGTTGTGCATTAGATTTAAATGATCTTAAGAAACATTTATTACCTTTAATGTCTTGTTGCTTGTGTTGTTTATATCTTGAATTGGTGACTTGCTTATAATTGGAACTGTTATACCTTTTATATGTGATATTTTAAATATTTTGTGATTGTTGGTTGATTTTGCCCTGGTGAGTCTGTGGTAGATGGATTTGTGTGCAGCTGATGTATACATCAAACTCAATGAATGGCCCCTCATTTGTTCAAAGAAATTGTTTTAGCAAAAGTAATTGAGGGTTTAATCAAAGTTTGGCTTGGCAAATCAAAAAGACTTCCAAAATGATGTGAACTTTAAATGATTTCCCAGGAGACCAGAGGGACATGGAATTGTATGAATGGAAGGAACCAAGATGAGAGCCCCAGTTAAAGCACATGCACACACACACACCCCAAAAACAAAACAAAAGGCAAAGAATTAGTGTGATTATAACTTCCAACAAAGGAATCATTTGACTGATAACAATATAGTTCCCATTCACCAATTGTATGCTGTCTTTAGCTATCTTGTGAATACTACCTAAATGCAGTGTCAGTTGAAGTAAAACAGAGTTGCTTGGGGACACGTGAGTACAAACCACAAGATGATTTAGTTGTATTTATACGGGGCATAACCCATTCCAGTGGGGCTCCAGGATTTACCAGAAATGCTCTGGATATTTCATAGTTTTTGGCTACTTTAATTTTAAAAAGTTTCACTTTCAGCCAGGGATAGGCACTGTTTTATGCCAATTTTAAATACTTTTAACTCAATCATCATGCTCATTTACCCAACTAAAGGAAACATGCCATGGCCACCAGCAGATAAGCACCATGTGGTTTTGCAGAACTAGAACAGTGGGAGGGAAGTGGTGTACTTAGCCTGGCATTTCCTGTCTCCAAATGTCTGAGTTAGGACTCTAAAGGTTAAGCTAGGGGTCACTTGAATTTAAATATCTTAGTACAAAACTCAACCTAAACGGCAATATGTACCCAAAGAAGCCTAGGAAAGTTTTTGCACTGTTCCCTTTAAGGTGTAGGCTTAGTAAATTAAATTCCAAAGACCACAAAGTTTAGACAACAGCATAGCATTTTCCGCAGGGGTTAACACCACCAGGGAACCTCTAAAGCACAGAGGAATCAGAGTCTGGTCAGGGCTAATAACACTACTTGTAAGTTCTTAACAGCTAATATCTATTGATCAACTTCCCTTTATCTGTTTCTGAGAATTGTCCTTGGGATTTAGCCCTCAGTTTTCTAAAAGCACCAAAGGGAACTTACCAGAAGTGACACTGTTCTTCGGGGAGGGGTGGAGAGGAGAGGAACTGCCTTCCATGAGCACCGAGTGCTGCAGAGTTCACCTTCGACTGGAGCTACCTCAGAATTCAGTAGGCCTCTCTGGGGAAGCTTTATTTTTCCCCTCAAAATTCTGTGACAGTATTCTTCATACAATTTTTTACCATGATGAAAGGAACATTCTATATGCTGTGCTGTCCAAGAGGATAGCCACCTGTCACATGTGGCTATTAACTGGGAACTGAATTTTAAAGTATTAATTTTAATTTTAATTATTTTAAGCAATTTTTAAGAAGTCTGTGTTTGCTAATGGTTATTGTTTGGAAATGTGCGGATATCTTGACATCTATCTGACCCTGACCAAAACTTAATGAACATCATTTAGGTTGGTACATTGTGCTTTACGTTAAACACTAGTGAGATGACAAGATTTGTAAAATGATTTGGTCATTCACGTGGGAAGAATATTTCTTTGGGAAGCAAAGCCTTACCAAATAAATAGATCTTCAAGAACAGATCTCAAAAATCAGTTCACTAATTGAACCTTTACTGAGTGGTCACTAAGCAGGATACAGTGGGCTATGTGTCAACAACACAAAGATGAGCTATTTCTGTTCTTAATAAGCTCACAGTCTAGTGGAAAGAAAGAGATAAATAAAAATATATTTAAGTTCTGGCTGAGTAGCTCAGTTGGTTAAAACATCATCCTGATATACCAAGGTTCTAGGTTTGATCCCCAGTTAGGGCACATACATGAATCAGCCAATGAATGCATAAATAAGTGGAACAACAAACTGACGTTTCTCTGTCTTCCTCTCTCTCTCTCAAATCAATTATAAAAAGAATATATTTAAAATTTAATATGATAAGTTCTTGAGTGGAGGGATGAACTGTAGCTAAGGCACGGTCGGTGACTTTCATGAGGTAGGCTGTTCAAATCATCCTTTGCTTAATTGTCAACATTTTGGAGATAAAGCATTATGATGCAGGATTTTAGGTACAATGAGGGATACCTAGATGAATGAAAATCTCTGGACTGAACTAACTCATTTGTCCTCCTCCAAGTACAGATATGTTTTAAATTAAAATAGCAGTGTAAGTCTCTTTTACTTCCTAGCTCTAAGGAAAACTAGTGTCAGCCACTGGGTCCTTTGGGATTGAGCATCCTTTCTTAAAGAACAGTTTATTGGTGCCCCAGCTCAGTGTCGTTCTTGGCTTTTAACCTATTGAGTGAGTCCTGTGTTAGGTCTTATGTACTGTTTTCCCACTGGTAAGTAAAGTTCCCAGCAAGAGGACAGCAGTGAGGACGTGCAGGAGAGAATGTACACTGTGCAGCTGATGCTCTAGTGGCCGGCAACCTATCCCCAAGCTCACTTCTGCAGTGATGGGCCACTCCCTGCCCCCACTCCAGCCTGATGACACTGTAGGCTCAGGGTTTGCCCCACGTTTCTGTCCCAGAGCCTTTTCTGAAGCCATGGAGCACACACTCAGCACATGACAGCATGCTAATGTCCCTCGGAGATGTCCTTAAAAAATGGCAGGCAGAAGTCAGTGTGTAAATGCCCTAGTGCCAATCTTCTGAATGGACTTTTGGGGGAAATACTTTGTTCATTTTTCCAAGGTGCTAGAAGGTTTTTCAAAACAAAAACCAAATTAAACCAAAACAAACCTAAAAAATCAAAAACAAAAGCAGAGAGGATTTCCATGGATTATAGCAGTACCCTTGACAACACATCCTTACCCTGGGTTTTCCTCCCTGATTCCTCAGTCCTACTTTTTGCTTTCTGAGGTCACCTTGAACATAAACTATCTGTACTCAAGCCATTTTCTGTGAGTTGAAGAGGTTGGTAGTTTAAGCTCTGGTTAACAGTTAAACTTTGTCCTCCACAGTGGCTGCACCAGTCTGCACCCCACCAACATTGCACTAGTGTTCCATTTTCTCCACAACCTCTCCAGCACTTGTTTGTGTTTGGGGAGGCCCGCAGATCCCCCCCCCCCCCCCCCCCCCCGCCACCTCCCTGGCTGCCATGGATGAGAATAAGTCTACCAAGACATGATCTGCTTGGAGAAGAAAGGTAGCCAATCTCTCAGAGGAGAAGGGCCTTGAGCCTGTTCCTCAATGAGCTTTTATTGAGTTTAATTTGCATAGGAATACAGGGTGTATACATAAAGTTCATCAATCATTGTCAGACAGTAATGATCAAACAATAGATAACATTTAAAGAACTATGAGGGCTTATTCTGAGTCAGGGTCAGACAGCCAAAGTTCCATAAAACTTTGGGAAACAAACTCATTTTATGCTTGAACCCTTATCATTTAAATTGAGGGTATTCTTAGCAAAGCAGATTTCACAAGATTTTATGCATTCTTTCTCAGGCCTGATTGTCCCAGAAAATGCCCTTTCTGGCCCAGGGCTACACCTGCCTCTGGCATTGTTGTAGGCTTAAGTCAGGTGGGGGATTCAGGCAGCCAAGAGATTAGGAGACATTTTACATACAGAATGAGGACTTAGGCTATGACAAAGCTGAGGAGTGAGGGTCTATCACCCCTTTTCTGTAGTCCCTTAAGTCCTTCCTTGATGGCCCCTCCACAACCGTGCCTGTCTTAGGTTGTTCCTCCCTTGAGGAATCTTACCCATCATTGGCTAACCCCCTGCGGGGAGGATAAGTTTGTCTTTTTAGTGGCTTATGGTCCCAAGGTCTTTTACTCAGCCTTAGCTATAGGGGGTTACGCTTCTGAAACCAGGCAGGGTGGTTCCCAACACTTGTTGTTTGTTGATTTGTTTATGATGGCCATTCTGACCGGTGTCAGGTGGTATCTCATGGTGGTTTTAATTTGCATCTCTTGATGGCTAGTGATGCTGAGCATCATTTCATGTGTCTCTGGGCCCTCTGTATGTCCTCCTTGGAGAAGTGTCTGTTCAGGTCCTTTGCCCATTTTTTAATTGGGTTGTTTCTCTTCCTGGAGTAGAGTCATGTGAGTTCTTTATATATTTTGGAGATCAAACCCTTTTCCGAGGTAACATTGGCAAATATATTTTCCCATATGGTTGATTCTCTTTTCATTTTACTGCTGCTTTCTTTAGTCATGAAGAAGCTTTTTAATTTGATGTAGTCCCATTTGTTTATTCTTCACTTCATGTCCCTTGCTCTAGGGGACATATCAGTGAAAATATTGCTGCATGGAATGTCTGAGATTATCCTGCCTGTGTTCTCCTCTAGGACTTTAATGGTGTCACAACTTATATTAAGTCTTTTATCCATCTTGAGTTTATTTTTGTGTATGGTGTAAGTTGGTCATCGAGTTTCATTTTTTTGCATGTAGCTGTCCAGATCTCCCAACACCATTTGTTGAAGAGGCTATTTTTACTGCATTTTATGCTTCTGCCACCTTTGTCAAACATTAATTGACTATAGAGACATGGGTTTATTTCTGGGCTCTCTGTTCTGTCCCATTGGTCTATGTATCTGTTCTTATGCTGGTATCAGACTGTTTTGATGACAGTGGCCTTATAATACAGTTTGATATCGAGTATTATGATCCCTCCTACTTTGTTCTTTCTCAAAACTGTTGAGGCTATTTGGGGTCATTTAGGATTCCATATAAATTTTTGAAATGTTTGCTCTATATCTGTGAAATATGTCATTGGTATTTTAATAGGAATTGCACTGAATCTATAAATTGCTTTGGGTGGTATGGGCATTTTGATGATGGTAATTCTTCCAATCCATGAACATGGTATGTGTTTCCATTTTTTTGTGTCTTCCTTAATTTCTTTCTTCAGTGTTGTGTTGTTTTCAGAGTACAGGTCTTTTACCTCCTTGGTTAGATTTATTCCTAGGTACTTTATTTTTCTTGTTACTATAGCAAATGGGATTTTTTTCTTAATTTCTGTTTCTCATATTTTGTTGTTGGTATACAAAAATGCCTTTGATTTCTGAATTTTATGCGGAGACTTTAAATTAGTATTAGCGATAGTGTGCAGTAGGCTGAATAATGGTCTACCCAGTGTGTCCATACCCTAATCCCTGGAACCTGTTAGGATATTACTTTACATGACAAAGGGGATTTAGCAGATCTAATGAAAATTACAGACTTTAGAATATGGAGATTATCTTCTATGATTCAGTGGCGTCTAATCTAATCACATAAATCTTTAAAAGCATAAACTTTCTCTGGTGGATGCAGGGAAGAAATGTGACAGAAAGAAAAATTAGAGAGATTCCACCATGAGAAAGATTCTGTGTGCTGTTGCTAGTTCTGAGATGTAGGGACCCACGTGCAAGGACCAGAGAAACATCCAGGAGCTAAGGGTAGCCCCCAGCTGACAGCCTGCAAGGAAAGAACCCTGAGTTCTACAGCTAAAGAGACCAGGTTCTGCTGACGACCGAGGTGAGCTCAGAAGTAAATTCTTGCCTCGTGTCCCCAGTAAGGACCAAGGCCCTGGTGTCAGTGAAACGTTGGCCCAGGAAGGCCCGTGCAGGACCATTCAATAATAAATGGAGGTTTTTGTAAGCTCTTAAATTTGTTGCAATTTGTTATGGCAACAATAGAAAAGTAACACAGAGCATGAGATGCAAATCTCTTCAGGTTTTTAGAGAGAAGATGCAGGAGCAAATCCTGACAGCTGGTAATAGGTGGAAATCCTCTTAGGGCACCAATATGTGAGGGGTGTAGGGAGTCCAAGGTGTCCACAAGTTCCTATCCATCTGAGGATTTCAGTGCACACAGAAAACAGCTGGAGGGATGACTGTAGAAGGAACTCACCCACCTTGCAGTATTAGGACAGTTTTCTGAAATAAGCAGGCTGCTCAGAGCCTGGCTTATACTGGCCTCTTGCCTTCTCATTGATTCGGGAGAGTTTCAGGCCAGCCTAGTACTCAGGCCCCTACAAAGAAATTGAGAGCAGCTGGGAAGGGGATGGACAGAGAGAGCTCTGACACTTCAGTCATAAAACGGGATAGGGACAGAAGACAGTACACTGAACAAGATTCAAGTTCATCAGTTCACACCCAGAAAGGCAGGGTCACAGCATGAAAACAGACTCATCACAAGGATGTAAAGCAAGAGAAAAACAGAAAACATTCAATCAAATAAAGTAAAAACAAAGTAAAAAAAATTAGATATAACAAACATATTTCTCAGAGACATGAGAATTACTCTCCCTTAATGTGCCTTGAGTTTAATGGAGCATCAGCAAACTGTTCTGTCTGTAGATTCAGATCAGGCTGGGGTTTGTCTCTACTGTGTGGCAGAGGGACTTGGAAGTTTCTATTGCAGTGGTCCTACTGTGGGTAGAGCAATGAAGACAAATGGCACAACACCACTTCTGTTTGAAATGCCTCTCCTGAAAATTTGGTTTGTTGTTATCTCATGAATATTGTGCATCTTGTAACCACCACATTACATTGCCTCAGTGGGCCACTAAGATGCTCAAAGCCAACATATCAACCTAACAATGAAGTTTGCATTCCTCTGCCTAGGGTTATCTCCCTAGCACATTTTTGGTATTGTGCTGATTACTTGATCTGTTAATTTCTGTTCTGTTGAATTTTGTGCATTTGGCCACCAGTTGAAGATGCCTCTTCTAATGAGACTGAACAGGAAAGAGTAAAGGAGAGATAGAAAAGAATGAAAAATATGCAAGCATTTATTTCCCTAGACAGATGGCTGGGCACAACCTGAATCTGTGTACATGGTGCTTCTTTAGAGATAACAAACCAAGAAGTTTGAGTGAATTAATTCCCAGATGCATAGCCTTGTGTAAGTGTTAGGCATCACTGACTGGTTGGAAATTTCAATTATGGCATTTCTTCTCCTTTGGGGGACTGAATTCTTGTTTGTTTTTCTGGTGGAAAGTCTTGCTTGACAAAGCAACTGCCTATATTGACCTTCTTCCCACGTTCTTCTATATTTTGAAAGTGCTCAAAGCTCTGTAGCAAATCAGGCATGCCACAAGTACTCATGGGTTGAGATGGAGTTCTTTTTGAATATATTTGAAATATAATATTGCATAAATTTAAGGTGTGAAACATGTTAATTTGATACTTTATATATTGTAATATGTGTCATTGTAGTAATAAGTAGCACCCTTATCATGCTATGTAATTATCCTTTGTGTTTAGTGGTTGAAATAAAGTTCTAGTTTCTTAGCAAGTTTGAGAATTATAGTAAAATATTGTTGTTTGGGCATTAACTCTCTAGGGCTTATTTATTCTTGTTGCAAGTTTGCTCCTTCTGTTGTTTTGAAGTAACAGAATTGACGTATGGTAACTTTAGTGAAAAGAGTGATAACTTTCCTCTTATGAGACTTTGTAGCCTACGAAATACTTTCAAATATATTATTTTGTTTGATTCAAACATGCTTAGACTTCAATGTATTTAACAATTTATAAGTCGACATCAAAGTCAATGAAATTCCCAGCCCAATATGTTGTCTACCAAACCTGAAATTCCAGTTATCTCATTTTCCTTCTCTTTTGCACCTTTCTCTGTTTTATACTTTTTCATTCACTCATTAATTTACTTATTCCTTTATTTCTTCTTTCAATTTTTTCAGGTAGAGTTACTGTGCCGTAAAATGCAAGAGGCCGTGTCCCTCTATCTCTTTTACTTCCTGCTTTATGAATTGGGAAGAGGGTTGGTGCAGAGATCTGTTCACTGTTCCCTCCCCTTGTTGTGGCAGTATGGCCTGGGCTCCTGTCCTGCCACAGGCCAAAGGACTGCATCTCAGAGGGCCCAGGTGGACACAGTGGTTCAGGAGCAAATGCATGCTTTGTTTTATTTTTTTCTTGTTTGTTTGTTGCTATTCAACTCAGAACTTCCCTTCTCATCCTGCTGATTTACATCAGGGCAGCTTTGACCCAGAATGCAAGGATAAGATGGAACTCTTAGTTAACCTGGGAGGAGAAAGCAGGGAGAAAGCAAAACCATTCCATGGGGTCTCCCATTGAACACCAACAATACTTACCAGAAAAACTTTGCCTTTAGAAGGGTACTTACTTTCTAGTGACTTAGGAGAATAATATTTTGAGATGGTAAGTGGTAACCCTTCCTACACTTCTTTGTGTCTTGTGACTCTTCTCCATAACTGGGAATTCCACAATTATGCCTCAGGGGCTAAATTACACAACAGAATGCAGAGGACATAAAGGGGTTAAAACATAGCTTTAAAAAATCAAACAAACCTGACTTAATGATGTAAGACCAAAGACACAAAAGAATTCATAATTGGGCCCAGAGTATAGAGATGTTCCCTGTCTGGGAAGGACGGACATTAAAATCAGAATCAGCAAGACGATGTTGGGTTACTGACACATGACTTCATGGACTTCTCTGCCTGGGGTTGAATCCAGCGTTAGACAAAAATGTATAGAAAACACACAAAATAAAAATCTTACTAGAGTCAGGATGATCTGCAAGAAATGTATATGTGCCCTGCTTTCTAAATGAAGTCAGGGAGATGGTAAGACTTGCAGAGTTTTACATACATAGAATGCCATTAAAATACTTAAGCAAACATAGATGTCTAAGAAGTGCTTTCAGTACTCCTGGGAGGGTTCCAAGGTCACTGAGCTAGAACTGGACCTGAGGAGACCTTGGGCTGGAGTAGGGAGGATGCAACTGAGCTGTATAGATGGATGACCTAAGGAGTCAGTGCCAGTCTGGATAGCTGCTGAAGACTGAGGATCGGATTTCCATCCCCGTTCCCATCTTGTAAGTGTCAAAGTCAGGCCTTCTCCCCTCATTTGAGATGCAATTGCAGGCAAGGGGTGAGACTCCTGGATTTGAATGAGATGACTCAGAATTGATTAGGTAAGTTTCTACCACAGAGTAGAATGTGAGTATTTAAAAAAAAAATGTTACATTTCTTGTATCCTGAGTTTTTTAGGGTCAATGCCAAAACCATCTCATGTGCTAAGAAAAAACCATTTAAAGCTGTGGCGGAAGACTTCCCCCTTAAGATGGCTGAATGAGTGCATGAGTTTATCTCTCCACTCTCCCAAAGGGAAAGAGAAAATATACCTCTTGCAGTTGTAGAGTCTGACCCTGTGGTCTCAACATTTGTTTGATTGCTACAGTCCCCTCCCTTATGAACTTCAGAGATTAGTGAGTTGTTCAGAACTCACAGGATGAAAAACTGCACTGTGAGTCAACAATACCTGTTATCTTGGTAATTGGTACATTGGAGGGTCGCTTAAATTCATCATGTTTGTGGTATAAGGGAAGGTGACGTCTAGGAACTGTCATCTAACCTGGAATGTGAATAAGACTCATCAAGGTAAGAGTGGGAGTGTTAGGAGTGAGATGGCATCCCTAGTGGAAAGCACAGTTTATGCAAAGACCTTAGAAGTACAACTGTGTGTGTAATTCAGTCTGACAGGAGATTATATTGCAAGACAGTAATGAGTGGTCAAGAGATAAGGCTAGGAAAGCAAGCAGGAGCAAAATAAGAAAGCCTTTGTAATTCCATGCTAAGGAGATTGGTTTTATTTTGAGGGCCTGGGGAGCCACTTAAGCATTTTCAGCAGGGGAATATCTCAGTCTTTAAAGTGGGTGAAAGGCATCCAGACTGCAAGTTAGGGAGACCCTTTAGGGCAGGGGTCCCCAACCCCTGGGCTGTGGACCAGTACTAGTCCTTGCCTGTTAGGAACCGGGCCACCCAGCAGGTGAGCGGCAGGCGAACGAGTGAGCAAATCTTGGATGGTGTTACTGCCTGAGCTCCGCCTTCTGTCTGTCCTCCCTCCCATGGAAAAACTGTCTTCCATGAAACCGGTCCATGGTGCCAAAAAGATTGGGGACTGCTGCTTTAGGGGCCATTGCATCTGGGAAAGCCATTACTGATGCCTGAACTAGGAAACTAACAGTATCTGGGGGTCTCATAGATCTATCAATAAAGAGAGATTGATAGATCTATGAGACCCTCAGATCCGTTGATATAATAAATCATTTTAGTGAATTAATAATCAAGAGTTTTTCTACATCATTTCTTGATCCTATAGGCCTCTTCCTTTTCATGTTGCTCTTAGAGCTTTTCTTTCTCCCTGGGGTTTTTTTGGAGTTTGTGTTCACAGCCAATACCTGCTACCTCTGTGGTTCTCAAACCCAGATCTGCTAACCTGAGAAGATATATATATCTTTTTTGGTCTGATAGAAAGAATTCTATCATATATATTCATATGTATATGTATATATACTGTTGATATATATAGACTGTATATATATGAACAGCTAAAGTTTCTTCCAGATTTTTATGGATTATATGTATTAGAGTGGGCCCTAGAATCTAAATATTGTCATAAATGTTTCTGGAAACAGATAACACTGAAAATTCGCATACTTGGCAATACAGTGAGTGCAGTTTGCTCATCCTGTCCTGATGTCCTTAGAAAGAGAAGAGAAATGGAAAGGAGTGAGCCTCTGGGGTGGGAGGGAGTTTGTTGTTGCTCAGCAACGTGACTCAGGCGCAGAGTTAAGCTCTCCAAAATGCACCTGTGACTTAACTGTGAGCATGACACAGGGCCTCAGGGGAGAGAAAAGGAAGGAGAAAATTAAGTCTCTACTCCACTATTTAATAAAACGCTATTTTCAAGTGGAAAGTATAAGACACATCCGGGATCTTGAAGTATAAAAATAGAGAAATCAAAATCACCTAAATTGCATGGTTGGGATATAAATAAAAAATTACTCAGATCACATGGCAGGGTTGACATTTCCCCCTATTAGTGAATAGGATGTGTATTGAGTGAATAATGCGTGTTTATGCCTGACTGAGGGGCACTCCTCCTAGAGATTTCAGGGAAATGGCCATGCTGTGAATTACTGGGCATGTGCTCTCTCAGCTGCTTGAATCCACACTGAGTTGGTGAGAACAAAACACCCGAATATCTACTTGATAATCAGGAGACATCATACAACAGAAGCACGGACAAAGTGAGGTTGTCCTTAAGTCAGTGAGCTGTGGAAGGGCGGGGACATCCCAGCTACAACATGGCACAGTGTTCCGTTAGCCACGTGTGTCCTTTAAAGCCTCAGGAAGATGACTAGGATGCAGGGCAAGTGGTTAGTTTGTATTTTGTGATCAGCTCTGTGTGGCTAATGCGGAAAACACCTTTTTGCTTCCAAACAATTATCAAAGTCCTTGTGAAATGCATTAAATCACTCTCCTGCCTTTGACACCTATGGATTTAACACAAAGGACTGGAATGCAGAAGTTTAGTGGACCAGACGAAATGGGTCCTTGTCCCCAGATTCGTGCTGGAACCAGCTTTGTTTATGAATCTTTTCCTACAGTTGGGTTTTCTCACTTTCTCATTGCCTCCGCCCCCTTGTAAGAAGTAGGGTACTAAAAATACTGCTAATGGTAAAGGGTCCAGCAGTTTAGGTTCTGTTGATTGAGATTTTAGTTTCCCAAAGTATATTTTGAGATGCTTGCAATTCATAGCTCTGGCTTCTAAGGTTGTTTTTTAAAATTTTTATTATTTTATTTTATTATTTTTAAACTCTCTGGCTTGCAGTTATTATAAAACTTCACCAGTTTTAGGCTAACAACTTGGCTGTATTCTCTTAGATTTAGCTACCAGATTTCCCAGAGGTGAAAAAAGAGTTAAAAATGGTTGTCCATGTGATTATATTAAAAAAATAAATATTATGACACTTTATTAAAATACCTAAGTGTAAACATCAAAGGAGGCCATACTTAAACAGGGTAAATTGAAAGCAAGATTTAGAGAAGTACTACAATCCATGGCTGACTCACTAAATGTCAATTTTCAAAAGTGCTACGTGATCTAATCCCCTTTCCTCCTGAGGCTTAAGCAGAAATAGCATATCCTAATGTATTTCCTGGTAATGAAAATCGGGGGGGAAGGACAGAGTTAAGTCAAATATGAAACATGCTCATATGTCTTTTTGACTTCTAAAGCCTTAATGATTTAATTATGACATGTACAGGTTCTGGCAAAAGTAAGGTCTGCTTGAATGTGGTTAGTATGAGGGTAATAATTTATGGCTTTAATTTGAACATTTCACCTAAAGTGCCATATGGTGTGCTGGAATGTGATATTGTTATGTTACAGAATGACATGCTTATGATTTTGTAATAATAGATTTTGTAATAAAACAGGGGTGTTATTTGTGCAGGACCCCTGTATTTTTATTTCTGCTTGTTCCCGGTGCCTAGTAACTGCTCACCAGAGGATACAACTGAACATCCCTCCATAGATGTCCTTCTTGGACCATGCTGTAATGTTCAAATCCCTTTAAATACTTCCTATCTGACAATATCTGTCCGGAATTCTATTTTCCCAAGACCAGTTCTCTGCTAGTTGTTGCTAATTAACAAACAAAAACAACAGACTTTTGGGGCCTCTCAGAAATAGTAATATTGAATTAAAGAATCAAAACTGAGGCTGTGGATACATGCAGGGTCCATTATTCCACTTCTGTGTACGTTGCTGTCTCTTCCAAACTCTCCCCATGGTCATTTCCATGAGGAAACAATTAGAAAAACAATGATAACTCCAAAGCGAATCTTTTTCCATATGATGACAAAATCTATCTTTCTTAATGAGGATACGATTTGAAGTCCCCAAATCTATTTGTTTTGGAGACATAAGTGAAAACAGACTTTGGTGGGTCAAGGTGGCTCATCTGAGACCAAAGTGAAGGTGTCAGAACTGGCCACTGAAGCTGGAAAACGAGGCTCCAGCGACGTGTCCCCCGAGGGAGAAAATGGTCGACAGAGTTCTATAAAAAGAAAGAATGAAGAGGCTTTTTGGAGGTTTTCCCAAGTGAGAACCCCAGCCAGTTTATGTCATCCCTTTGCAATTTCAACACCACAATTAAAGAGAAATGATTCACCAAGAAATAACAACACTGCTGGCATCCCTGGGTCTGTGGGATACCTGAGGAATTAGGCACAGGGCAGGAGTCCCTGGGAGAAGGAATTTCCAAGGGAAGTGGTTCCCCACCGCCGCAGGGTAAATGCTGGGAAAGGGCTGGAGGAACACCTGGCTGACCGGCCCCTCCTCTCTCCTTGGTTAACTGCCTTTTATCCTCCAGGTCTGTGTATCTTCTAAGAGGCCACTCTTGACCACTGGCACCTGATCAGCACTTGGTCCAGGTGCTCCCGTATGGCATCCTGAGCTCACATGTACTCTAATTCCTTTCACTCTGCATGTCATTTTGTTAGCCTCCACCAGCAGTGTGTATGCTCCTGATGATACAGGGTGTGGCCTTCTTCACCACCTATCTCCAGCAAAGATCGCTGTGCCTGCCCTGTAGTAGATGCTTAAATGAATGCTTGTTAAGTGAACAGCTGCTCAAACAAACACTGTTTCCCCAAACACACAGTCCCCCTCTAAAGCTGACTGTAATATGAAAAACTACAGTGAAAACCGCAGGCCCAACATGGATTTGGGGCCTATAGCTCTGATGGGTTTGGGAGAGTAGTCCAATCGAGAATAAAACAGAGCTGAAAGGTAGCGTGAAGTGGCGCTGGGCTGTCTTTGACCCTGACGGGAATTTAGGGGGACTTCTGACTGGTCAGAGTCCTGCCCTGTTCTCGCCTCACATCCTGACCACTGAGCTCTTTTTTTAAAGGTCAACTTGGAGAATTTACCTCTACATAGGTAGCATGGTGGGGAGGAAAAGATGTAATGATCATCTTCCTGGGATTTGTGGTCAGGAGACAGCCAGTGCCTGGGAAGCAGGGCATGTGGGAATGCAGTATTTTCTATTTGTGTACACAAAAAAGCACCCTGTTCTGCATCTGGCCTGCTTGCAGAGTGGCAAATGTGACAGTTAGATCAGGAGAGGGTGGTGTTCCATGCTGACAAGGACATAGGCAGAGAGACTGTTCATAAACCCTGTTTCCTTTTCATCTGCAGCAGACAGCAAGGTTGCTTTTTGCAAGCTCCCGTAGTTAGGTGCAGCATCTGACTGCATGCTGGTCAACGGAGAGTGGGCAAAGTAACGTATGCCGCCTGGAGACCCAGCCACCAAACCTGCATGTCTCCTGCCTTTTCTCCATTTCCTTGTGTGATGGCCAAGTTCAGAAGCTCTGGTGAAGGATTTAAAGACCAGAAAAAACTGAAGAACTAAGTGGAAGAGCCTGGAGCGCCTTCAGGCTGTGAGAGGCAGAGACCTTTCCCTTTTCCAGAACATCCCTGGACTGTGCTATAGGGGAAAATAATCCCGTGTTGTGTTGTCGGTGAGATCTGCAGATTCATCACAGCAGTCAGCCTACTGTCATGAGTATACCATGCTAGATTGTGCCTGATTTGAAAGGACATATGCACCCCCGTGTTCATCGCAGTGTTATTTACAACAGCCAAGCTATGGGAGCAACCCACGTGTCCATCACTAGACAAAGGAATAAAAAAGCCATGGTACATTTACACAATGGGATACTACTTGGCTATAGAAAAGGAGGAAATCTTGCCTTTTGCAACAGCATGGATGGACCTGGAGAGTGTTATGCTCAGTGAAATAAGCCGGTCAGAGAAAGATAAGTACCATATGATTTCACTTATATGTGGAATCTAAAGAACAAAATAAATGGATAAACAAAATAGAAACAGACTCATAGATACAAACAGTAGACTGGTGGCTTTCAGAGGAGAGGGGAGTTGGGAGACAGGGTAAAAAAGGTGACAGGATTGAGAGGTACAGATCGTTAATTACAAAACAGCCATGGAGATATAAAGTACAGCATAGGAAATACAGTCAATAATATTAAGTAATTAAATAAATAAAAATAAAATAATGGGCTCAGAAAAACAAACTCTGGGGTCTGGTTATCTATTGTTTGACACAGTTTGTGAGGTAGCACCTCAAATGTCTGTGGTTTAAAACACAGCCATGTCTATTATATCACAACGTCGCGTCACTCACTGCCACTGAGCTGGTGATCAGTTTGGTCTGGAGTCAAAGACAGCTTAGTTTTTGTGTCTGGCACCTGGCACATGTGTGGCTGGAAGGCTGGGCTCAGGGGACATGATTTGAATGGCTGGGGCCTGGGGAACCCGGGATCTGACAGGACTCTTCTCTCTTTCACAGAGAGGCATGGCCTCTCACAGGGCTAGCTTGGGTCTCTTCATAGCCTGTCAACCTCAGTAGTGTTTGATTTCTTACGTGGTGGCTCAGGACTCAAAGAGACAAAGAAGGATGCTGCCAGTCCTCATCAGTCAAGGCCCGGACGGGCATAGCAGTGCTTGACCAGTGCAGCCTCTGTGCGGCTCAGGGTCAAGGGAAAGGGAAACAGGCCCAGCCTCCTGACGGGAAAAATGTCAAGTGATTGGTGATCATTTCAATCTACCTCATTGGGATACATAGTTCTGTATTTAAGGATGAATAGACAAACAAATACGAGGTCTGTCCTGAAGGTATCCAGCCTTGTAATATGAAAATAGAGACATTTATTGAAGAAGATACAAGATACAAGAAACATTGTACACAGGACAATGACGCCTCAGTCCCCTTCAAAGTAGACACCTTGGGACCTCACACAGTTCTCCCAATCACCAACAGCTGCTCCATCGTATTTTCCTGAATCTCATCAATGGTCCGAAATCCCTTCCCTTTCAAAGGTGGTTTTAGTTTTGGGAAAAGCTGTAAGTCACAGGGTGCCAAATCTGGGCTGTAGGGGGCTCAGTCACCTGGGTGATTTGATGTTCTGCAAAAAAACTCTGTATGAGATATGATACATGAGTGGGCACATTGTTGTGATGAAGCTGCCAGTCACCAGTTGCCCATAACTGTGACCTTCTGAATCATCCAAATAGATTCTGTGCAAGAATGGTCAAGCTTAATATAAAATTTGATGCAGACTCATTGCTTTACTTGCTCAGTCATTTTGAATGTGATGGCCACACAGTACACATGCTCACTCAACGGCGTGTACTACCTTCACTGACTAGTACAGTGAAGTCGTCATTGTTCACACATGCACACTCCAGTCCACTCTCCTTGGCTGCCAGGTCACATCAATGTGGTGCAAACCCTTCTCATTGTATTAACAATGGCTGGACTTTTTCTGGATAGATCTCATATACAGATAAACAGGTCTGTCATCTCTTTCAAGCCAAACTTAATATAGTTCATTTCTGAGAACTTCAGGGCAACTTCTCCCTTGATTCCAAAAATTTCAGCTTGTGTAAAAACAGTTGAGTTTTCCTTTTTCCCCCTGCAACACCCTTTCCACTCATTTTCCTCTCTCTTTCTCTCTCTCTCTCCCTCACCCATCTCAAACAAACACACACAATCCAAAATACCATAATCTAGCTTAATACACCATCTGTTTCTTTATTATTCACTGGTAGACTATAAAAAACTCTCAAACTCATATGTTGCTAATAACTTGAATATTCGTTTTTTTATATGGTGACAGTATTCTTTGCTCCATGAACCTTTCCTGATGAATGATAAAATGATTCTATTATTCCATTATTGGAAGGAGTGTATAATAAGGTCTGGAAGCAGTTAAAACAATGAAGGCATGCTTGAAACATTCTTAATACCCACTCATGGGAAGAGGTGACTGGCCAAGTCCTCCAGACTGAGGCACTTCTATCATGTACCCATTATAAGTAAAGCTAATTTGACTATGAGGTACCCATGGTAATGAAAGTCAAGAATTAATAAACATGAACAGCTACCTAGATTTGGACATTCTCTACAGATTGCATACATCCCTGGCTGATTCCACCTCAACTATTTTTGTTTTTGTTTTTTGGAGTACTTCAATTTAAACACGGATGTGCTGTTTGTGCCTTGAACTCTACTAAAAACATTTGAAGGAATGTATCATTCCTTCAGATGTAGCATTTGAGTACATCAACTTTTGTGTTTTCTAATGGTTTGTAAAGGTTTTCATTTTGGTTTCCCATGTAAAGTTTTTGTGAAAGGTGGGGGCTTTGTAAATTTTCAACATTTGTCATAATTCTGGGCTTTCAATAGCACTGCTGGATAATTGAGAATCAAGAGAGCAAGTTTCTAGTTGCAGGTCTTGTAAAACATGGACTTGGAGTATTATTTAAAATGAAACTGGAGGATATCCATGTATTTCAATTTTCCATATTATTTTTATTCTCAAAGAAGTAGTGTGGTTTAAAGGTCAAAGACTGAGTCCTTGAGGCCAGGCGAGTTTGTATATTAGCTCCACCACTTCCTAGAAATGCAACCACTGTACCTCAACATTTTCATCTTTAAAAAGGGAATGATAATAGTAACTACCTAACTACCTAATCTGTTGTGAAGACTAGCTGACTAAATGCATGTGAACACTTTAGAAGAATGCCCAGCATATGAGGGGGCACCCCCCAAAACAAGAATTTATTTATAAAAAATTGTATATTTATTCTTTTTTTTTCTTTTTTTTTATTACTTTATTGTTGTTCAATTATAGCTTGAATTTTCTCCCCATCATTCTCCCCCCACCCCAGCTATTTATTCTAATATGTTTCAACTTCAGTCACCTTTAGAGTACTCTATTTGATGCAATATACCTATTAAGATATTTTTCCCACTGCTCAAAACAGTTTTGGAACTCATCAATTTTGATGACTTTTAGTGCTTCTGCCGTTTTTTTTGTTTCACTTCTTCCACATTATCAAAATGTTTCCCTTTGAGGACTTTTTTCATCTGGGGAATCAAAAACAAAGTCACTTGGAGTGAGATACGGTGAATAGGGAGCATGAGGCAGGCCATTTTTGGTCAAAAACTGCTAGACAGTGTGGTGCGGGCAAGGGCACCCATAAATCACTCATCGTGAAATAGGTAAATGCATTGAAAGTCTTCAAAAGAAATTCACTGAAACCAAATGCAGCCTCTCACAATGATGCCAGCTGGTCCACTGATTTAGATGGATTCCTAGGCCACTAGTAGAGGAAGCCTGTACTACAAGGAGCCCGCTCTCCAGAAGATAATTCTGGTTTATTTTGGGTCCCCCCTTGTATATAAAGTATTGGGTTGGCCAAAAAGTTGTTTTTTTCCCCCATAAGATGGCCCTAGTAGCACTTAGTTGTCTTTAACTTCATCTAAAGGAATTTTATTACATTGTTTTGTGACAGGTGTTATACCAGCATGCATTAGAAAAATATCAAAATTGGTGAGT
>VMDR010015033.1:0-22813 GCA_007922815.1 Macrotus californicus | reverse complement strand
TTGTGTCAGACTCTTACGAATGATCTAAATATTATAAATATTAAATACATAAATCAGAAAGACTTAACTACTGTACAAGTATGTACTATTGTTTAAAATTTTATGAATAAAACTGGACACCCCTCTAGATGAGTCATGATTGAACCCTGAGAATCCAGACTTGGTAGGATATCCTTGGAAGATCCACAGCCCTGGAGAAGCATGATCAAAGAGAAAGAGCCTATGTCAAGGAGAATCAAACCATTTTCATCTTAATGGATGTAAATGGCTCATCGACCACATTATTAGGGAGCATTTTTTCATCTGTGGCTGACTTTCTCATCTGAGATTACACCCAGGTTTCATTCCTTCTTCCAACAGGGATGTGTGTGTTCCAAGGAAATGGAGCCCAACTTAAATTTGGATGGAAGAAAATCACATCAGAAAACATAATATTTGTGTGTTAACAGAAGATCAATCAATTTTACATGTGACAAAACAAAGTATTTTAGATAAGGTAATTCACTCTTTCTTTCTTTTAGAATTGATAACAAAGAGTTAAAGACCATTATTTCCTAAGAGTTTAGAAACAGGGGCCATTGTATCACCAATGATACTTCCAGATAGTTGTCTGAGAATCAGTAAAATTTAAGTACAATCTTCAAAGAAGCAGTAATTGCTAATCATTACTTTGATGCAGAATCTCAACTGTTATAGCTATAAATAATTCTCCTTCCTATTATGGTTATTTAGTACATTACCCTCTTAATGATACTTTCATAGTTAAGAAGCAATGCAATAGTTTTTATTTAAAAACACTTTTAATATGTACATTGAACTGCATGCTCATTTCCATCATAAGCTTGGCCTCACAAATTAGATCAGATAAAATACAAAGGTAGATTTAGGATGCTTGACACGTGGATAGTATTGTTTAGGAAGAGGAAACTTGAATAAGTTTGTGCTAAGGATGGGAGAAGGCAAAAGCTGAGGACAAGAATAAATGTTGGAATTATGTTGAAATGATCCAGTCAACATGAGTTAAAAGGTATTTCGTAACATATTGTCCTGATACCTGAGACACTCCCACAAGAAGAGAAAATCAGAAAAACTGAGAGAGAGAAATATGGGGGTGGGGGTGGGTGGGATTGAGGCCAGAAAGGGAAGGAGAGGGGAGGGGAGGGAAGGGGAAAATAAGAGAAAAATAAGAAGAAATTGGTAATTATTAAAGAAAGAAAAATTCCCAGATTCCAGAAAGAAGGAACTACTACACAAGTTAATGGTAAAACTCACAGTAATCCAAGAGTTATCTGATCTCTGATCTGATAAGGATTTTAACCATAAGGGCTGCATTTTTTAGGTCCTAAACAGTAAAGCAGGCATGCACCAGGACCTGAAACCCATGTAAAAAGCCAATTCACTGGAATGAGCGCAGCCTCCTAGAACAAAGGAAAAGAAAAAAACAGTCGCCAACCCATAAAAGCAGGCTGTTTCTACTCATAGTTCCAGGTAAAGAAAAATTCTCCTGTGAAAAATAAAATCAAAGCTTTGCAATAGAAGTTGTCTAAAATTACAGTATTGCTTGATGTCAGATCTGACACTGAAGAAATAACCATAAAGAGTTGTTTTAAAAAGGTCATCCTGAGCTACTTAGTAAGAAAAATAAAAACATGCAAAGTGACTCTGTAAGGACACTCAAACCCTCCAGACCAACGATGATGGTCAGGAGAAAAGGGGAAGCCCTTTGAAGTGATATCACTGGAGAAACTTTTGAACCACAGAAGACACCATGAAGTAGATTCCACAAACTAGGTACCCAAATAAGCTCTCTAAGAATTTGAGCTAAGAGAACAATATAAAAGATATTTTTACAATTTATGATTATAGCTTTAAAAGAGATGCAAATATACAAAAGAAAACAAAACAAAAACACAACCTAGATCTACATCAACCCAGAATAGGTTAAGAAGGAAAATTTTTTAAAAAGAAATTATGAGCAAAGAGTAAATGAATGAATGAGTAAAATGTAAGAAAAATGTGGCTTTGGGAGCCTTATCTCCACCGTTTTCCTTTCCTGTGATACCCTTTGCTTTGGCCCAAAAAACGATGTGCCTTTACCCCCACAGCCTTGCCACTGCCCATGTGTGGGTTTCAGGACTCCTGTGTCCATCCAAGCACCTGCTGAAGACAGGGAATCTGGGGCAGCCTGTGAAGAGCGGGACCACTCGTTTTTCCAGATAGAGGTACATAGATCAGCGAATCTGGCGAGGTCTTAAGCAGGGAACTGTGCCTAAGCGGGGAGATGGCAACATGCTGAGTTATGCATATGCTTTCTCTGGAATCTGAGTGAAAAATGTTGAGGTAGGCGCACATATTAGCAGAAATAGATAATAAGAAACAGAGATAAAGAAAAGAGAATGAACATATTAACAAACCTAGAATGAGGAAAGAGTTTATTTTCTTTCACTTAATTAAAGCTAAAAAGGTTAATTTTGTACTCTCTTGCACCCTATTGGAAACAGATGTTTCAGAACTCTCATCCGAAAAAAAATGTTAGTGTAGATAGCATAAAAATATAGTGAATGTAGTTGCCAGGCTAAATTGTCGCTCTTTTCCTTTTGAATTAATTTCTTTAAGGAGAAAGTATGTGTAATTGGAAATTTTCTCAAGCTAGAGAAATTATTTAGAAATGTTATTTACCTAAAAACAAAACAACTGAAAAACTTTTTCGCATTTTCCAGTTACATTCTCTTGTGTGCTGTTACCAAGGTTTTGAGGATGTATTGATTTTATAAACTGAGGTTTAACTGCACTAACTTAATTTTTTCCTTGGTTTTTGCCTCAAACTTGATTCTCCCATTTCCCGATAGAATAATGGAAATCTGGTTCTTCATACATATGACTTATAAGTGAGAATTTGGGGAGGGGGGACGAAAGCAATAGATGACAAGAAATACAAGTTGATATTAAAAGTAAAATGAAAATATTCTTTATTTAAGAGCAGGACCATGTACTTTGTTCCTAAAAGGAAATTAGACCTTAACATAAATCAAGTTTTTCTTTGGGATTAGCAGCTTTAGTAAAAAAAAAACAAGCAAACAAAGAATACCCACCCAAAAACACAACATAAAGTTAACTTAGTTAACATTTTATGATATGTTTCACTTTGTTCATTATGCTAGAGCTTCTCTAAGTCAATGGTGGTGGTGGGTGGGGATATTGGGATGATAGTTCGAGCAGATTCCATTCCCATGGATGTGAAAATAGAAAGCAAAGGAGGCAGGAAGCAGCACTGAATGCATTCGTTAAAACACAGCATGCCATGAAGAGGAGAGGGGCTGGGGGAGGGCGAGAAAAAAGCTAGAGAAGACAGGTCATGTAAACCATGAGCCAGGAAGTGAACTCTTTAAAATGATACTTTCCAGAAGCAAAATTCGTAGAAATGTGGGTCTTTTTGTTTTCCCTCTCCCTCCTATTGGAATGAGAAATACTCAGGGACCGGATGAGAAAAGGTCAGAAGTCACTAAATTGTAGTTTTATAAAGAATATAATGGCTCTACTTCAGTTTTAACATTAAATGCCATAAGCCAATGAAAGACGACTCTTCTCATGAATCACCAGTTCCAACATTTCTAAAAGATTTATATTGCATGGGAAACGAAGCCATCCCAATGCTTTGGTTTTTATTTTTTAAATCTGCTATTAGTTTGGAGTTGCTGGGAGAGGTTGCGGGGCGGGGGCTGTAGAGTGGGGGCAAGAGGAAGTAGCTAGTCAGGCAAGCCTGTTGCTTGGTCTAAGCTAAAGGAACCAAAGTGACTTCAGCTAAGTGATCTGAAGAAGGTGGTCTGGTTTCCATCTCAATGTCTAAGAGAAAAATAATTTGGGGCCAGTAGGTATAAAAATCTTTCAATTATTAAAAACTAACATATGCTAATCCAGAGTTAAGGTTAACTTCAATGCATTATATAGGCAAGATTTGAAAAGTAATGTTTATGCCATTGTACATTGTACATATACTCAAACAGATCACTGAATTGTTTTCAGTAATGAAACTCACATGTCAGGAGTGTAGCTACCACAGATAGACTTCAGTGTTAAGAATCAATGAGTGAAATAGACGCTTTATTTCTAGCAGTATTTTTTGGCTATTGCCATAAGCCAAAAAATCACCAGCACGCAAGCCTAGGCAGCTACCACCACTGACCAAGCTGCTTGAGTTAGAATGATATTAGAAATATTTAAAACTGTGAAATCTTTTAAAATAAAAGGTGGGGGAGGAGGAGGAAGAATACCCTTTTTATGTTATCCTCAGTGATCCCTCACTGCATGCACTGTGGGTAAGAGGGAAGATGCACACTTGCCAGAGTGGCACAAACTTTTATTGTGACTTTTATCGTACCTTCACTCTTAAATTCCCTTAGTGTGACTGATTATACCCATTAGGTAAAACATGTTAAAATCTTAGGCACTTGACAAACAGCTCTTGTCAAATGTGTAGTATACAAATGCCATTCTGTGTGTTCAAGAGGAAAAACACCTGCTCAAGGGATTATTAACACCCTCTTAAAAGAAAATGTTTCTTCCTTCCTTTGGAATTTAAGGTTCTTAAAAGTCGTCTATAGATACATAATAAAAGGCTAGATAAGTAAAATTATTCAAGCACCCAAAGGACATTTTGCTCTTTGCATGGTATAGATGAAAAAGGGGCCACATACTAACCCTGACATGCTCAGGGGCACCCTGCATGGTGGGTTCTATGGACTCGAGACCGCAAGGAAGCACATAGGATGGTCTGGACATGAACACTCCAACTGAAAGTGAGTCATGGAGAGAAGTCACATCCTAGGCCAGTAGCTTCCTTGACAAAGGCCAATCTTTACCTTAAGAGAGCCTATGTATTGTCTTTTTGTAACTAAGATGACATGCCCTTGGAATGTCAGTCAGCCCCTTCTCCAGACCCTTCAGGCACACCCACCACAGCAGAGCAGGAGCCCTCAGAGCCCCCCATTGTTTCTTGTACCCTGGGTACCATCAGTACATGCCATGAATGTGCACTGCCAATGGCCCTGTACCCACATGTGTAAGAGAAGTACCTGTCTATCCATTCTACCTTTTAGCCAGTCCCAGAGATTTTCTTGCTTTGCTTTCTCTCTCCTCCCTAATCTATCCCCAGTGAATTTCAGGTAACCCCCTTACACCTCCTTCTTTGATTCTAATTGATTAAATAAGCTGCAAAGCTACTGTTCTCTGGAACATTTTCTCGGTCCATTGAGATGTTGCTTCCTGACAATTGCTATCAGTTTCGCTCAAATAAACTCACACAACTTCTCTCCAGGTTTGGACATTTCTTTCACTGACGGTGGTTAGTGATGGCGTCTATACTTTCACATTCAGTGGGAATATCTCTAAAGCAAAGGTCTCTGTTGCAAACACTAAATTGCTCAAGGATTTTAGGGATAATTTTGAGTAATCCAAGACTCAAAAAGCTATTATGCTTAATAAACTGCATCCCATCTGGGCTTTGAGTCAGACTGCCCAGAGAGATTCTAGAAATGGGAATATCCAAACAAAGTAAAGGTAAGATCTCCAGTAAAAGTATTTTCTTGCAAAGATAACTTTACTCAATCTCTTTAAAATATTCATCATTAATTTATCATTTCAAAATAATTTGTATTAAAAGAACAATACGTGGTCTTGAATTTCTGCAACTATAGAGTTTTACAGAAACAGTGTTTACTCTGTATTTACTAACAGGAAGTTCTTTCAATGTGACAGTGTGTGGGAAGAAAAAATACCTTTTCCTTCTATCCTTCTAGGTTCTTGGCTGAGTTTTTGTAACATAAAACGGATTAACAAGAGAAAAACCTATTTTTAAATATAAGTTTTATGTGACACAGGAGGCTTCATAAGGAAATGAAGACCTGAATGCATGGTTAAAACTGAACATTTTTATGCCAGGTTTTGATGACAGGTGGAAAGTTGGGGAAAATTGGGATATAAGGGCTATAAAGGTCGGAGCAAAGTGTAGTAAACAGGGGTCACTTAGAAAGGCTGGTTGGTTCAAATTCTTCCTGGTGTCTGTCCCTCAGTCTTTGGAGAAAAGGATACTTTTTTCAGCTGGGTATAGGGAGGGTACCTCTCACATAAAGGTCTTATGACCTGCTTCAGGGAAGAAGGTCAGGGAGTCCTTCCATCACCTGCCTTTTCTCAATTTCCTTCACCTTAAAATATTTAATATGCCATAGTGCCATATTTTGGTGTAGAGTGTCCTGGACCCCATCAATGTTCCAGTGGAAATTCCCAGTGTGTGAATTCCGGAAAATAAAAGTTAATTAGACAACTAGTAACATTGACCTTATTAAAATATCTGGGTACTTGTCAGAGAAAGTGATACCGTAGTGAGTTCATCAGAACACAAAACAGAGACAGCGTTACCTTCACTGGACCCAAGTAACTGTAAAGGGCAAAATTCTCTGCAGGGCCTCTATGAGAAATCTGGAGGTTGTAAGAAAGGATTAGACTTGGGCACTCTACCAAAGAGTCTAAAAGTTGTGAAAATTGGAAACAGGAATTATGTTATTAGAATATGTTAGTGAGCATAACATAATACCCATGTGAATGTGTTTCCTCAGTATTCTCTGGGGTGTCTGCCTCACCTGAATCTCTCTCCAGTTGGGTTAAAAATAGTCTGTCGATGGTTAGAGCAGACTGAGGAATAGCAGCCCCGACTCCTCTGGCTCATTTTCCAAATTACCTCTGGGCACCAGGGAATGACGCTTGCTCTTAACTCGGTGGCTGTGCCACAAACATAGTCCTCATGGAAAACACGTGTGGGGGCTCACATTTCCTCACCTCAGCATGTGTCAGTCCTCTTGGAAAAACAGAAGAAAATGAAAACAATTATTTCACCTCAGTTAATTTGTGAGTATCCCCAATAAGGCTTGAATTTCAAATTATATTTGTGGAAAGAATAAATATACCAACATGTTCAAAGTTTGAGCCTGAAAGAGAGCAAGAGGGAGAGAGGGGAAACTCACTCTACCGTATGGGAATCCTTGTCCCTCAGTAAACAGCACAAATGGTCCCATGTTTGGTTTCAGATCAATTTTGAAAATGTATAATATGCAGTTTGAGAAAATAACCTGCTTTGTGGAGCTGGACTCATATTGGGCTGGTTGAAAAAGCGCTTACTGACTGAGAAGTTTATACTTAAAGGACACTACACCTTAAGCAAAGCACTGTCCAGAGCGCGGGAAGTTTCAGAGCCAGCTACTGAAGACATTCCAGCAGGCTGGCTTTCATCTCTGTTCTAATCATCTGTTCTTCTATTTTTCTTTTTATGTTGTTTCACTTACTGAGTGGCTGTTATATGACAAACACCATGCTAAGCCTCATATGATAAAGAAGGCTAAAATGGAGACTTTTGTCTAAAGCATGTACTCTGGAAAAATAAACACACTTGAAGAAAAAAAGGAATACTTATTGAGCACCTGTTATATTTCAATCACATGTTCATACAAACTGTGTAGCTTGTGCATCGTAAAAAGTCCTTTAAGGTAAATGCTATTGAGACACATATTTTGAACATAAGGACCATAAAGTTCAAAGACGCCCAAAGTCCTACTGCTAATGAATGCCAGTCCTTGGATTTGAACTGGAGGATTCTTTCTCCAGGGCACAGTGCTTTGTTGTGTACCAAGCCCACGACCTCTGCTACAATTTTCCCCACCAAATTTTTTTTTCTACATTTCTCACTCATTTCTCCCTTAATAATGGATGGACTCAAGAATAGCAGAAGGGTTCTTGTGATGTCCCCAGTAAGCACACAGAATAAGAGAGGCAGGTTTTCACACAAGCCCAAAACAGACAGAGACAGAGTCCCGGTGGGTCAAGGTGAAGTTCACAGGGCACTTCTCAAATAAATTGTAAAAGACATTGCCTCAGTACAGGCAAAGCCTTTCTTCACTTTTCAGAGTTAGCTCGAGTGACTTTTCTTTGGATTACAATTACAATTACAGATAGATGAAATTAAAGATAGCCAAATGCTCAAATTCTTAATGTGATGTATTGGTTTATTGCATGTTTATTTAGACAGCATAGTATGTAAGAATGTACTGACCGAAATGAATGTTCAGTAAGCCATGAAGACCTTCCAAATGACCGAGGCATCTGATTGGGTTGATATAAAATAAGATTTTTATCACCTATTGGCTCTTCTTCATATTAGGCTCACTATAGTGGAATTCTTTGAACTTGAAGTCACAAGATGTCTGTTTAATTCTGGCTCCCCTTTTTTCATAGATGTGTGATTTGGGACAATGTATTTTAATCACTGTAGATCTCAGTTTCAGTGAGTGGGGATGGCAATATAAATCTTAGAAGCTCACACAAATATTAAATGAGGGAAGGTCAATTAAAATGCCTAGCTGAGTGCCTTGTACATAGAGTCAGTCAATGTCAGACGGCGCTGGTAGCTGTTCGCTCAATCTGAAGGCCTGGGGATTCAGTCCGTCTGCCATCCTCATTACCACCGTTTGCCGAGGTTAGTTCATGACCACTCAGACAGCTGATGTAGAGTGAGCTAAATGAAACCAGCCAGAAGAAGGGAGATGGGAAGGAAGATATATGAGCTGGCACTGTACTGCTTCAAATGATGTGGTGAGTGGTGAAAAACAGCAGGAGCCCAGAATGGTCCACAGCAGATAAAAAGAGTGCGCAGATTAGGCAAAGGCTGGATGGTGACTACAACCATATAGAACAGACATGCAAAGGAAGGAACCGTCTCAGGATGGAGTCTGTACTCTGAAATCAGTTTCACTCTTCTTATCAGTAATAATTTCCATCAGGTCATAAATTTATTTCAGGGCCTATGCTGCTTGGCCATGTGCAGTGAACTGAGTGGTTCTGTCCTTCCAAATTCATCTGTTGAAGCCATAACCCACAATGCAATAGGTTATCCTCATTTTTAAAAAATTAAAGAAATGAAGTTGTGGATATTAGACTAGCTTTAGGTTGAGACCTACTTTATATGCCATCAAGTAGGGATCTTGTATATTTTGAGGTTTATTTGAGATGAAACATTTTAGTGGTGATCAGAGTGCCAGGTGTTCCCATTACTAGTCAGGGTTTCTCTCATCTTTTTTATTGCTGTAGCTAAAACCATAAGAGCAAATCATGTGAAATTTAAACTATCATGCACTCCTACATTTCAAATGTTGACATGTTACTAAAAGTGTTTTCCATACCTCTACTTGCTACATACCATTCAATATTATATTACGCTAATACTGATAATAAGTGTAGTTTTTGTATTTTCTATGTGGCAGAACATGTCTTAGAGGCATTCATTATCACCATCACCACAATGGTTTGAGGTGGATATTGTCCTCACATCGCAGATGAGGGAACAGAGGCTGAGAGTCACGAAGTATCTTGACTAAGCTACTGAGGCAACTACACATGGAAGCTGGGGTGTTAACCAATGCTCGCTGCCTCCAGGAGTCGGCCCTTCCAAGTAAAAGTAACTTCTAATGATTTCGTTTGGTTATGTGGTTTCAAATGGTCTTTTCGTGCTTGGAGTACTTTTTGGGTAGAGAACTTATCCTCAGCAAATTCCTAGAATCCGCGGTGGCAGCAGAGGGAAAAAAGCGAGGACAAGAAATAGGCTAGGGACAAACATACGAATACAATTGTCTTACCACTTACAGAAAATACCAAGGGTTTTGGTTATAAGTGTGATATTTTCTTTCTAAGTTCGTCATTTAATGTATCTGTGCTGAGGCGTCATATTTAGGCTAACGTAGGTTGCCACTTTCATTTTTGAAATATCAGTGACTTTCCTCTCCACGGAATATTACTTTGAACTTCCCTTTTGTTCATAGATTTCCTTTTATCTCAAAGTCAGTTCAGTTTGGGAGCTGTCTAGTAGTAGGTCCTGGCATCTCACATATATCAGTTCTTCATTTTTTGGAAATGGGTGAGAAAGAAGAAGAGTAGCAAGTGTAAAATATATTTGGGGGAATGTGTATACTTAAGCAGAAAGAAAATAAAGCCACTATTTCCATCTAGATCTATTTCTGGTAGTGACCAGACACAGTAACTATACTCCAGGCTTCACGAGAAGACATATCTTGTATATTTTCAATGACTCCAGTGCCTCATGCTGCTACTCTCGCAGGACAGAAATTTGGGGGACAATTGTACAATGAAAAGTACTATGGAAAAAATATAACAAGAAAGGGGAACCTGGCTGGCATGGCTCAGTGGATTGAGCACCAGCCTGTGAACCAAAGGCTCACTGGTTGGATTTCCAGTCAGGGCACATGCCTGGGTTGTGGGCCAGGTCCCCAATGTGGGGCGGGGGGGGGGGGGGGAGGAACACATGAGAAGCAACCACACATTTTCCCTCTCTCTAAAAATAAATAAATAAAATATTTAAAAAAGAAAAAGAAAGAGGGATGGCATGTGCTGAGAAGAGCATTGAAATTCTAGCTGGAGAGTCACTGGAGATGACCGACAAGATGGCATTGTAAGCAAAAGCTGAAGGAAGGGGGCAAGAAACATTCTAGACAGACAGGGCAACCGGCACAGAGGCAGGGGTGTGATCAGTGCATTTGCAGAATAGAAAGGAAGTCAGTCAGTATGGTTGAGACAAAGTGAAAGGGGTCCTGGGTGGCCAGAGTGTTTACAGGTTTGTACACACAGAAGGACACAATATAACATGACAAGATTACCAGGGTTACCCTGGCTGCTCTTTGAGAATATAGCATAAGTGCAAGAATGGAACCAGGAAGACATGATAAGGAGGTTATTGCAACAACTCAACAGAGGAACACTGGTGGCTTTGACCACAATGGGAGCAGCAGAATCAGCAAGCCTGGGTTCTGGATGCATTTTGAAGGTCAAATCAGCATGGAATGCTGAGGCACTGGTCGTGTGCTATGAGAGAAAGAGAAGTCAACAACGATTTCAAGAATTTGGGCCCAGGGGACTAGAAGGACAGAGCTGCCATGAGGTGAGATCAGGAAGCCATAAGAGAAGCTGGGTTAGTGGGTACAGACCAGGAATTCTGTTTTGGACACAGAATGTTTGAGAAGCCTGTCAAACAAACACAAGGACGAGCCGAGATGGCAACTAGAGCTGCACAGGAAGAGCCTGGGAGATGCGAATGTGAGTGTTGTCATTATGTGGACGGCATCTAAATCCCTGAGATTTAGACAAGATCTCCAAGGGAGTCCGTGTAGATAGAGATGAAAAGAAACTCAAAGACAGGGCTCTGGCGCATTTCAACTTGAAGAGAGGAGATTAGGAAGACCAGTAGTGTATGCTGGGAAGTACCTGTCAATGTGTAGGAGTAAAACCAGGAGAATGTGGTTTCCTGGACTTCAGTGGAAAGCAATTTCAGGCTGCACGCCTCATCATAGGTGAATAATTAAACCTGAAATAAATACTTGATGACTCCTATCAGCCTATAATGTGTGGATATTTAAATATGCCTCGTTGTCTGTGTGAAATAATTATATTTTCACACAACATTATTTTATCATCAAACAGTATCAGGCCAGACTTAAATATGAAATACTGGGTAGCGGCATTACTTGCTGAACTAGTTACTGGAGAAATAAACAAAATCATCAGGCTATTCATATGGCAAAAGAGCTGTACTTCTGTCTTTTCTGACTTAGGAAACATGGTAAATAGAGCAGCACATCATAGCATATAGAAAACAAATGGAGGGAAAATCCAATGTTTCACCATAATTAGCACAGACTTTTCTGAAAGTACCAAAATGTATTAGCATATGTATTCAGGCCACCTCGACTTTAAAATCTAAAAATCTTTACACGCAAATCTATAAATTAGGAGTGTTGACAAACTTTAATAAAAAGGTGTGTGTTGTGTCATGATGGGATTTGCCATAAACTCCTGAGAAAGATCCTCAAATGACCTGAAAATGGCCTAAGGGGACCTACTGGGTCCAGTCCACCTCCCAAGGACTGGAGAAAAACAGGGGCACATTACAATTTTCTTAGAAGCGTGGCTCCCCAAAATACAACGCTCGCCGCAGTGCAGAAATGGGAGGCTGTGTGTCAACCCCAGTCGGTTTGGTTTTGCTGACTCCATGGCATAATTAAATAGTGCCAGCCCTGGCCGTCGGCATCACAGCGATCTCTTAAGGATGGATAACAACGATCAGCAACTGCAGTGAGTGCACCGCTTCCGCTCTCAGCACTGAATTTGGGGACCAAGCAGAGGCTACCGCCTCTCCGGAAAGAGCTGGGCCGCGCGTCTGTGCGAAGTCCCCTCTCCCAGGAGCGGCGGTCCCCAGGCTGCCGCCCTGCACCCCAACGCTCTCCCTCCAGCCCTCTCCCCGCTCGCTGCTAACGCGGGCTGTGAACGGGCCGTGCGGCCCAGCCTGCTGACTTCCCTTCTTCCCTCGTCCTTTCAGCCTTCGCCCTCCCGGCCTGTCTTTGTGAGCCGGTCCCCACCGCACCATATGGCCGCCGAGAGGGGCAGCGATGACCAGGCTCCGAACAAAAGGGGCAGTGGTGGCCCAGCGCCCGCGCGCGCGGGGGACAGGGCCCGGTGCACGGGTGGGGGGGGCAGCCTCCGGTGGCGGGGACCCCAGGGCAGGCCTGCGGCGCCCCCGCTGGGCGGGGGCCTCGGGGACGCAGCCTGCAACCCCCTCTCTGTCCCCGGGTCCTCCTCGCTCTTCCCTTCCCCCCACGTTGTCTTTTCTTTCCTTTCATTTTTTCCAGTTCGGCGCCCAGATCATATTAGCTCATTCACGACCAAGCCAGAGTGTGTGGCAGAACAAGAAATTAAAGCAAGCTATCTTATGTACATACTTTCAACATCCCCCAAGGGCACAGAAGGAGGTACACCAGTGTTGGGGCGCGTGGGGAAGACAGAGACGCTTCCGCACGGCCACTTCCCCTTCCCCTGTCTCCCCAAGAAGAATTCTCCCCACTCCCAGGAGTGAGGCAAACACTCGTGGAAGGAAAACATCTGGGCTCTGTAAGACGATCCAGATGCTGTCAAGGGAATTCTCTCTGACGATGCCGAGGTGACTGCAGTTTCTAAGAGGACGCCTTTTATGGCATTATTATGTAAAATGCCACTTGAGAAAAGGGGCACATGCTCAGCCTCGGCTTCTTCCCTAGCCCTCGCTCTTCTCCGTGTCGGACCCCCTCTCCCGCGACTGGTTGTGCACGATGGTGCCGGTGGAGACGTTGTGCACTTCAGACACAACGTTTTCATTAGCGAAGTTCACACCGTGCTAGAGGAATTGTAAATTCAAGCTGTAAATCCACCAGCTTTCAGGAGACTCGTTTATTCTCTTCCATATGAAATAAAAATCTGCTGGAGGGGAAGAGCTGAATATGACCATATACATTTATGAAGGAACATTTGATGCTTTATCGCTGCAGGCTACTACTGCCTTTAGAAGCTGGTGTTGATTTTATTTGACTCAAAATAAGAGTATAAAAAAAGGCATGCCCCCACCCCCACCCCTCTCAGCCACTGCCCACCTACTCACCACCCAGTGAGGCATCCTGAATCTGCAAAATGCCAGGCCCCTGGGGTTATTTAAAGGAACCTGGGCAGGCTTCCAAATTCTGGTTTCTGACCTTTTACAAGCAGGCAACAATAACAGTTCCTCATGGAATAAATCAATGGACATGTGTAGAGTACTTCAACAATGGCATGTATTTTTCTACCAAAATCTGTAAGAATAGGGTGAAGGTTATGTTGCTCATTTCAACATATTGTTTACATTCATAACAGGGCTTCTTTGCAGAAATATTTTTACTGTGAACATAGCTTCCTTCTTGCTTTGAGCTACAGTGTCATTTAATACCTGTCAGTAAGAAAGGCAACTTTTTAAAATTCATAGGGTGTTTTTTCTTTGGAACATGCAGTCAGAGACTGATGGTTATCTGTAGATTAAAAAGAAAGAAAGAAAAGCAAAATTACATGGGCTTTTCATCAATTCTCTTTCATAATTGCCATAAATGTTTGGTCTGACATGAAACCTTCATGAAAATAAACATTCATTAGGATACCCAGAGCAGAGAGCTGAGGCTGCCTGACTGCTCAGCACAGACCAGGTTCTGTGTGCTTTCTATACCCATGAAGAGGTACGCTCTGCATCATCTGCCAGCCAGACTTGTATAGAGAGGACCCTCTGTGGCACAAACAGAAAGCAAGCAACAAAGCAACTATTCAACCTCTTCTATTCACTCACTCACATCTGTTTACACGGCCTCTGCTCCATCTTGAAGGGTTTTGTCTTCCCACCTCCATTTCATTTTACACAGCTCTGAGCGGCTGGTGGCTTGGAGAGTTTTTTTTTTTTTTCCTTTTTTTTCCCCCCTTAAGAGCTAGGGATTCAAATCTGTTTTGGGAAACAGAAATCTGAAAAACAGGCTTACAGAGAGCAGTTGGTCCCTCTTTGTCTAACCAGTTGTTCTAATGAAGACTAACTATAAACTCCAACTCTCTCATTAATTTTTAAAGTAAATTTAACACACAAGATAAGTTTCTTAGGAGACTTGAAGACTCTATTATTCCCCCAGTTCTGCTCATTACTAAATGTCGGTTTGCCTTCTTTTGTGTTACACAAAAATTGTGTTTAAAAATATATATATAATTTTCTGGAAGTGAAATTATAAGAAATGAACATGCTATCTACAAATAAAATACTATAGAACTCTTACTATGTGAATATTTTATACTAACAGGTTACATTTTTAGGGCATTTTACAAAAAGGTTTATCCTAAAAAAAAAACTAAGAAAGGCAAGCAGATAAGATTATGATCATTTTACAAAAGAAAAACCAAAAGTCACAGAAAGAACAGATAATTCCCTCCATACCACAGACCCTATTTTCTAACCCTATTGATATATAAGCCAAATTGCCTCTATGGCATTGTATATCTTCAATGTCTTATGCACAATTTTATAAGAATGAGTAATGATCATCATAATCGCCAATCTTGCTTCAAGTTCTAAAATTCCATGGTTTATAATCTGATCCATGATGAATGGGGTGTAAAAGGGTCCTCTCGAAAACAATTATGCTCATCTAAGTGTTGTGAAATGGAAGTCTAAAGGATTTACATTTTAAATGTACTTATAAAGGTAGACTGCAATGTTATTTCCCCCCCTTCTGAATTTTAATAGACTGTCTCAATGTAGTACTGAACTGCAGAGACAGAGGAGAAGCTCATGAGTAGGTACCTAAGTAAAATATTCAAAAATCAAATATACTCGGTTCAATCCTGACTCTGCTACTTTCCAGCTGGGAAATACTGGCCTGTGTGCAATACTGTGTCTGTATGTACACACTCAACTCTGACAGGGGGAAGGAACAATGCACCCAACGGTGCACAGACTTAGTTACTTGCTCTCTGTGGTGAGCAAATGGTAAGCTACATGGCACTGGAGCAATACTAGTGACTGCCATGAGCTGCAGTTGTTTCTGAATTGCTAAACTGTTGATTTCAAACACGCAAACAAGGGAAGGGGGGATGGAGGCAACTGTCCTTGAACAACAATAAAACAATGTGGAAAAAAAAAGAAATGTTTGGAAAATTAAACACTGAAATCCAGTAGTAGCAGTTTGTAACAGGAGAAGCGTAGCTTGCAGAAGAAATTCTAATACTCTGCCACTTGCCACCTGTTGGTTTCTATAAAAGAGAGTGAAGGAGGGAAGGGAAAGGAAAAGTCCCTCATTGCCCAAAAACACTAGTGCACAGCATAGAAAGACTCTTATCAAGATGCTTGATCACCATATTGCTCGTTCTATGTTTCAGTCGATGCATGTTTTCTGATCAAATGAATAGCTCCACTCCAGAGCAAAATTGTCAAAGGTACAGGTAGGTCAGTCCCCTGGAAGTTTAGAAATATTAGCTAGGACATTTCATCAGGAAGGGGGATTGTACAGTGATCTCCCCAAAGAGAAGCAGCAATGTGACATATTCTTTAAATCTAGCTACTTTCATTATTTATTAGAACTGCCATGTAAATAACTTATGGTACATTGATATTCAAGAAAGAACATATTGTACTCCAGAAAACATAACTTGCAAAATTAAAAATGATGAGCAGTCTTCGGCAGCCATAAAACTCAATTGTAACAGAGAAGATATTTTCACTCCTGCTTAGAGTAGGCTTGATTATATGGAGGATAAAAAACTAAAATGAACTAAAATATCATTTTTTTCATTCAGAAAAAAACGTCTTTGAGGGAACATCAAACATAACATTAAGAAAGGATAAAAGGCACAAAAAAATGTGGCATTGATGGGGATTGCATGTAGTTGCCAAAATGGAATGCAAAACCATGTCTAAGTTTTTAGGAGTTAAAAGAAAAAAACAACAACAAAGATCATTGCTATTTCCTGAGCTTAAGGACCAGACTTAGCAGGACATATGGTTTCATTTTGGGGTCTCTAGTTTCTTATGAAAATGTTGCTATTTCTGTAGGCACCTTCATTTAAGGGAATGGGAACAACAATGAATCAAAACCAGGGTTAGTTTCGCTGATTTAAATTTTCTCTTATCTTTTAGTTTTCACATGTTTAACCTAAAAATAATAGATTTTTTTGGTAAAAGTTCTATTAAGTAGGGGAAAATAAAGCATTTAGAAATCTTACTAACATACATCTCAAATACTGATAGTATGTGTTAAAAAGTTATAAATCTCCTTTGATTGATCCCATTTGCTGCTGAGGAGTTTTATCCACTTTCTATTTTACCCGTTTTATGTGGAATAGAATGTGCTATTTCCTGGATAACAATTCACCACCAGTTATTTACATGGCAATTCTAATAAATAATAAAAATAATTGTCAAGAATTTACAACATTATATAATCACATCAGTGTTTGTTAGGGGCATCCAAACAACTAAGCAAAGTAAAACTTCAAAATTTGCAGGAAAGTTGTGTTTGGGAGTACTATTTTAGTTTTCTTTTTATTTGAAGTCTATGCCCAATCCTAATATGATTTTTTTTTAAATCTAGAGCCATCTCATCTCATTTCTTTCTTTTTTTTTTTAAGATTTAATTTACTTTCTTTTTTAGACTGGGAAAAGGAGAGGGAAAGAGAGGGAGAGAAACACCAATGTGTTGTTGCTTCTCGTGTACCCCCCACTGGGGACCTAACCCACAGCTCAGGCATGTGCCCTAGACTAAGAATTGAATGGGCGACCCTTTGATTCACTCACTGGCGCTCAATCCAATGAACCACACCAGCCAGGGCACATCTCATTTCTTAAATACCTAGACAGCACAAGTCATTATGCCAGACTCAACACACAATATGTATCTGGCACCACATCTTTTTACTACAATGGTCCATTTAGTGTGATAGTTATATAAAATACACATTAACAGTTCTTAAAACACATTGTTTTTAATGCTAAGTAATAGAAGTACAAACAAGAGGAAATTAACTATGCTCTCTCAGCACATAGCTTCAAAGGGTTAAACTACAGTTAAAGAGCAAATTAGAAGAGTTGTTTTGATCCCATTCAAAAGCAGATTTTTTCCAAGAGTAATATGCCATGTTGATTTCTTTCTACCACTATACATACGGTATATACCTATATGTGATACAGATATTTATATAGAGTATCTCTGTTGACCTAGAAATCACCAGGTCAGTGCCTGCTTAATCTAAATGAATTGGCCCTGCTTATAGAGTCAAAGTAGACCCCTACATTCCTCCCTTTCACTTCCCAACCTAGGTTACTAGGATATACATTCTGCAAAAGAACAAAATCTTTGCTATTCCACACCCTGAGATTAACACATTAAAAAATTTACGAGTTTGTTACACCTTCCTCTCCCAAAGATATTCTAGTTCCAAACTTGTTTCAGTTGGACCTTGAATAAAAACTACTTTTCCATTAGCACCGCGACATTACCATTACAGAAAAGTACAGGGAGAGTACTGAGAGAGAAAACTCTAATGAAACATACTCCAGGACGAGAACGACTAAGAGAGGGAATGACAAAATTCTTTATAGTAGCTTCCATTACCCCGCGATTCTCTTTTTTTCTAAGACTCAGTGAATAAGGTCAAATTCATTGAATAGGCTGTTTGTTCAAAGGAGGCCACACTGGAAAAAATTGGCATAGTAATAACTGGGGATAAAGCTGTTTAATTTAATTTGTTCCTTAAAATACATGCTTATCTTTTACAGAATAAAATTGATTTTAAAATGTTCTCTGTATTAAAGAGGAAAGAACAAAATCTACCCAAATATTTACAATAGATTAAATGCTAGTACAGCCTCGAGCCGATGAACTCTGGACTTTGCAGAGCGGAAGGAAGCTGCTCATCCAGTGCCTGACCAGCCAGTGACAAGGAAGCATTTGCCCAAAAAAGGACATTTTGAGTATTCACATGTATGAGTAGTTTCGTTTGAAATTTTTGGTAGAGTTTTCATAAACACACCTCTACCCTGCCTCCAGTGCCCTGCTTTTCTTATTTTTCTGCTTGTAAAGTACTCTGTAGTCATCTAGTGTCAGAAGAAAATGACAAAATATGGAACCCCTCCCACAAATATAATGATCTCCAGCTGACTTAAAAGCAAACTGTGTGTTAATCTGCCTTTTCTTTAGTGCTTCTGTCTCATTAAGACATCTTTAATTGGGCATAATTGGTCTCCAATTAAAAAGTTCATGTCTCGCGCCAATGTGGGTATTTGAGTCCAGTGTATACAGGCGATATTTGCTGTGGCTACATGGATTTATATTTACCTTTGCAGCATTTGCTCCTTTGATCCAGAGATCCTCAGAAAAAGAAAACAACGTTCTGAAATTTTGTGGTGGAATGACATTTGCTTTTTTAGGTTGGCAGCCAGGACGAAGTCCAGGTTTGTTTCCTCTAGGCTATTTCCTACTAATTAGCTTTCCTTTGTCAGGTTTCTTTTCTACATAAAGCACTCACTAATCTTTGAAAAGCAAAGCACACACATACAAATAGTTGTGAATTCAACATGCATTCAACTTGCCTATCAAGCCTATAAAAGCTTAAAAAATAACAGAGCTATTTGGATGAACCCTAAAGCCTTTATAAATAATAACCATCTCCTAAGTTATAAAATATAAAAATGGATTTAGAATAATAAATCTGCAGGTCCATTAAACTGCTGCACGGGATGAAACCACTAATAAAGAGAAAAAAGGGGCCAGGGTTGCAAAGAAAGGGGAAGAAGGTGGTATGTGGATTTCACAAAAGGCAGCTCTGGTCTGAAAACAAAGGGCAATAACAAGAGTCCACCAGGAAAGGATGACCCACAGTCAATGGGGAAAATCAAATTAATAGAGACATGATTAGAACAGTATCATCTTAATAATCATCACATCCCTGTGAATCCCTCCTTGAACTCCCTTGAAAGTTTGATACCTCGTCCTTCCTGACCCCACAGAATGCTAAGGTCTGATAGAGACTTCTACTGTGACACCTACCATACTGTTTTGCCTCTTGCATCTCTCCCAGGAGAATAGCATAAAACATGAGCAGAGCCCTGGCTGGTGTGGCTCAGTGGATTGAGTGCTGGCCTGAGAACCAAAGGGTCACCAGTTTGATTCCCAGTCAGGGCACGTGCCTGGGTTGTGGGCCAGGTCCCCAGTGGGGGCCGAGTGAGAGGCAATCACACATTGATGTTAATCTCCCTCTCTTTCTCCCTCCCTTCCCCTCTGTCTAAACATAAATAAATAAAATCTTAAAAAATAAACATGAGCATAGTAGGTCCTCAAAAATGTTTCTTAAAAAAGGAAAATCAAGTTCATCTCTTTTGTTTGCTATAGTCACCAACCTATATGTGAGTTTTATTCCATAAATACCATCTCTTATTGAAAATTCATTGGAAGATAAATATTTAAGTCCAATTATGATTTAAAAAAATGCAAATACAAACCACAGGCTGGAAGAAAATATTTGCACAAGACATATCTGATCAAGGGCTGTTATCCAAAATATACAAAGCAAACTCTTAAAACTCAACAATAAGAAAACAAACAACCCAATAAAAAATGAGACAAAGCCTTTAAAAGACACCTCAACAAAGAGGATATTGTAACATGAAATGATTTGGGGTACTCAATGTGACCTATGCCATGTCACAAGTAAGGTGACCTTCAGTTCACCCCGGGGAGGGGTAGGCCCACATCACATGAAAGCAATATTCTTCACATAGGAAAGTGGGCCATTCAAGTTGCTCGCAGACTGGGCTTATATAGCTCTTAACAAGCATGTGCCATATGGTCACAAGCCTCCCATGTTAGCACACGTCACTTGGCTATAGATAACAAGCCCTATCCCTTTTTGGTGCAAGGTTTTCCATCTTGCTGCTGCCTGAGACACTGCTTCTGTCCCTAAGTTCCCTTAATAAGCTGCTGATGTAAGTCTGGAGTCCTCGGCCTCTTGTTTGTCTGTGGGGCCCATCCTCCTTTGGAGATTGGTTTCAGTACACCTCGAGAAATTTTCCTAACAAATATACAGATGTCTGTATCTTTGTACAGATATAAAAAGATCCTCAATATCGTATGTCATCAGATAAATGCAAGTTAAAACAACATTGAAACACCACTGTATACCTGTTGGAATGGCCAAAATCTAGAACAAACCCTAGTGAGGATGTGGAGGAATGCTCATTCATTGCTGGCAGGAATCTAAAATGGTACTACCATTCTGGGAGACAATTTGGCGATTTCTTAGAAAACTAAACATATTCTTACTATATAATGTAGCAATTGCATTCCTTGTTTTTCCCTCAAAGGAGGTCAAAACATATCCACACAAAAACCTGTATAGGATGTTTATAGCAGTTGTACTTGCTCATAGTTGCCAAAACATGGAGGCAACCAAGATGTTCTCCAGCAGTTCAATGGATAAACTATGGTAAAGTAGGCAATGGTGTTTCATTCAATGTTAGAGAGAAACGAGTTACCAAGTTAGAAAAGACATGGAGGAACCTTAAAGGCACAATATTAAGTGAACCGAACGGAGCCAATCTGCAAAGACTAAAGGCTGTATGTGTTCACTATATGACATTCTGGAAAAGGCAAAACTATGAAGAGGACAAAAAGATCAACAGTTGCCAGGGGTCGGGCAAGGGAAAAAATGAATAGGTGGAGCACAGAGGATTCTTAGGGCAGTGAAAACACTCTGCATGATACTATAACTATGTATACAAGTTACTATACATATGTTCAAACCCATAGAATTTACCACATCCAGAATGAACAGTAATGTCAGCTGTGGACTTTGGGCGGTTATGATGTGTCAATGCAGGTTCATAAATTGTAATAAATGCACCACCCTGGTGGGGAATGTTGATAAAGGGTAGGGTGTATACACGTGGGAGCAGAGGCTATATGGCAAATCTCTGTACCTTTCTCTAAATTTTGATGTGAACCTAAAACTGCTCAAAAAATAGTCTAAACAAAAAATATATTAAAAAGTCAAATTTTTATATAAATCATTGAGAGAAATAGGGAGAAGTAAAAGACATGACTTTAAGGCTAGACTCTTATGCTTCCCTTAAGACAGAGCAATGAGATACTAATAGCTGTGAATCTCAAGAAGCTTATTGTGTGGGCCACATGAAAAATAGGTTAGAATTTTACAATAGGAACTAAAAGACTGTGCCAGGCCACAGGATGTGTTGCCAAAAATCCTTTGAATCAATTCCTTCTATTGATGGTTGACAGTTGGGAGAGCTTATTGAATAGAGACCAAGTAGATGAGATTTAACTGTGCTACCTGTACAACTAAATGTCCTTGACACACACGAGTGGGACAGGGGACCTGGTGGGTAGGTTTTGCTAACACATAATCTAAACGACTAGTTTATCTAGCCCTCTACTACTCAGTATGTCTTTCAGGTTAATTTAATGGGATTGACAAATTTGACTCAACAGTATCCATGAATCCTACTCATGTGCACAACCAATAAAAATTGTTCTGGCGGTTTTCTAAGATAAAAGTACGAGCTAAGTGCAAGTAATTACAAGTCTACGAATGAGGAAAACTGTGTGTGTGCTATAGTTGAATTGACGTGGTGGTTTTGATCATCGGTTACATAGGCGCACAATAGAAATTTTGGCTTGGCATGTGCTCATACAACAACAAAGTGTCCTTTCACATGACGTTCTTGCTGTCACCAGTGATGTTGCTGCCCTGGAATAAACTGCGAGTAGGGTCCAAAAGTCGTCATCAAAAGCTCTGAAACTAACCTAGCTGGTATCTTCATTGGCAACATTTTTCTTTCAAATGCCAAACTCAATGGTAATCTGTTCCATATGAAATAAACATGACAAATTGTTTGTGAAATACAAAAATATTCATAAAAACAAATGTAGGTCATGCCAAAATCTTAGTCCTCTCATTTTGGCTTCTTGCCCTCTTGCTTTTCATATCCTGCAAGGTCCAAGAGAGCAACCATCAGCCTATGAGCCCTTTCTTTCCTTTAGCCAGCACTAGAAGTCAAGATAAGGAAGCACACTTTTATTAGACGTGCTAGAAAGTTTTAATTTAGAACACATAAATTCTCTCATTGAGAATATAGGCAGCTTGACCTTCAACTTGCCAGGAAAAATTATTATAACTACTTGCCATCTGGGTCTAATGAACAATTTATATTTAATTTTTTTTAATATTTAAAGTCATTTTCAAGTAATCTGTAGAATTTTTAAATGAAAATTTTAACTTCTATTAAAAATTTATTCATAATGTAGGCATAGCAAACTATGAAGTATTAACAATAGCATGAATACACTATTGTTTCTATTTAGTAAATTTGGGCATGAAACAT
>VMDR010015032.1:0-22806 GCA_007922815.1 Macrotus californicus | reverse complement strand
CTGCACTTCACATTGGACACCTGTAGACGAAGGGGACTCATTAGCAGCAGACACACACAGACACACTCAATTCCCACTTCCTTCATAGTATTACCATGTAAAAGCATCATATTGAGTGCCCAGCTCAGCGCAAACTTCACGGAGCTTCCTCTGGGTGAACTGCTGCAGTGAGTACAAACTGCAGGGGGTTCGGGTCTGGGGCTCCTCTCCCTGAGTTGCAGGGACAGTGGTGGGGCTTGGTTTATCAGCACATAGAGCGCCCTGTTTACATGTGCTCCTCCCCAGGGACAGAGAAGTGAAACCTGTGTGTGAGAAATGCCACTTGACTTAGAGGGACAAGCATCTTTGTTGTGATAGTGAAAATTTAATAAGAGACTAGTGACAGACCTAGGTAGGCCCAGGAGGAATGGAAAATCCCCAGGTGGGAAAACTGTACCGTGGGAAACTGTAGCCTGGGAAAATGCCTGCCTGGGAAACTGCCTGCCGACCCTCCCCAGGACAAATAGATGCCCAGGTAAGATTGGGGTCAGGGGTCAGCCTATCCAGTGTAACAGGATGCAGCTTTAACTTGAGCCTGACAAGATGTATCAAGAACAATGGTCAGTAGAAATGGTACCCAGCAACCGGCTGTAGCCAGTCAGACTCTGACACCCCAACCAGTTACCCTTTTTCGGATTTTGTTCTTAATAACCTGGCCCTAAAAACAACTGAATGAGTCTTAATCTCCCTTGATTGGCTCCACTTTCTCCACTTTCCCCTGTGAGTCCCAGCCTCCCTAGGTTGGCTCCACTTTTCCCTCTTATTCCCTGCTAATAAACCCTGCTCCTTAGCTCCCTGCATCCGTCTAGTTTCTTCAGGGAATCCGACCTAACAACTAGTAAGTCTGCGTGCTGCAGACTTGTTCTTGCTGTTGCTAATTTCTTCCTTCAGTCACTTTAACACAATTAAATTTACAGTGATATTCCACATGCACAGTGTTTCATGCTACTCAGCTCAGAATAAATTCCCTGTGCGACCTTGCCCATGTGTCAACACACAGTGTGAGGTTCATCCCCATCATCAGCCTCCCAGGGCTCAGGACAGTGGGCACTGCAAGGGCTGCTCTTTGTGCTTTCAAGACACAGTCCCTGTTTGTTGTTCATCTGTGCACTCAAAATCCATCTGCATCGAGAAAGAGAGTGGGGAAAGGGAACAAACACATGTAGAGCATTTTAACTGCCCTGGACACCCTTTGTGCTCAGCCTGTTTCCCCTTTGGCCTCAGTGGCTTACCAAATGCCACATCGAATGACAGGAACACACCGCACAAGAACCATTAATCTGTAAGAAGATACTCTAATCCACATGCCACACTGTCATTATTACATACAATCTCTGGGAAGTTTGAGAAAAAGACATGCTTTGTTAAAACGATGAAACCTAAATGAACTCTCAGATCCCTTTGGCCAACGCTCCTCCTGAATGTTGTCCATGTTCATGCCTTCAAGAATACATCAGCCATGTCCCTGTGATGGGGTGACTGGGAGCATCATGGATTTTACTTCTAGTGTAACCTGACCCTGGATCCATGCTGATGTGTTAAATACTGAAAGGGTTCATGTCTTTTATCCACTTCTAACGCTGTCTTCATGTTACATCTCTTTAGGAGCCTCCCATAACCTTCAATCAGGACATGTTTTTATGTGGAAGAAAACACCAGAGGAAAACTGTCCTGGAACATCACTGGAAGGATACCAATGCTGCAGCATTTACAGCAAAAACAGCAGCAAAACCCCAGGGAGTCAGCCCATGTGGTCATGTTACACTACAATCCCGAACCATTGTGGAGGCTGTAACAAAGGACTATGGACTGGGACGTTGGCCAAAAACAGAAATTTATTTCTCACATATGTGGATGTTAAAAAATCCAACAGTAGCTCCCAGCAGTTGATGAATATTAACAACTCACCCCCTAGAGGGCTGTTCCCTGTAATCTCAAAGGGTGGATGGGGCAAGGCAGCTTGCTGAGCCCTCTGTTATAAGGGCCCTAATCCTGCTCAGGAGAGCTCATCCCAAGGACAGTCACTGGTCCTAAGACCCCACCTCGTAACATCATAACATGAGTCTCAAGTGTTAATATGTGAGTTTTTGAGCTACACAAACAGTCACCCATAGGAAAGTAAAAGGAATCATATCATGTTTCCAATCAGTTGGAAGGGTACTCCAGCAGACCTCCCCACTCTAAGGATCCCCATAATCCTGTGGAAATGTGTCATATTTGGAAGCAGAAAAGGGATGCAAATTCTTCAGAACAAGCTGACAGCCTTGTCGAGTGGATAGGTTCCACCCTAGATTTTGAACAAAGATGCATGTATAATTTATTATTATTTCCCTTATCCCTTACAAATAACCATTATTTTCATTTTCTAGGGGCTAAATGAGTTTACTAGCCATAATGTTTTTTGTTTTTTGTTGGTTTCCTTCACTTTCTCACACATGATTCCTAGGATTTGGTGGAATAAAAAGTAAGAATGTAGGTTTTTTTTTTTTTTTTATGTTGGATGCTGACAAATTAATGTTGATCCCTCTTTCTCCTCTTGTGCACAGGTGGGAAATCTATAAAGTGGTGATTCTCTCCAATTTGATGCAGGCGGGGGATTGAAACCACACGAATCCTATGTGTTGAGTAGGACCCTCTTCAACCTTGTCACAGATGAACAATAAGAACCAGAAGCAGGCTCCTTACCTGGTGTAAGCCAGCCATTCCGGACCTGCTGAAAAGTGCCCTGCTCTCATCAGACTCCACGATGAAGTGACAAACTACTTCATAGTCCCTCCTTGTATGTGACATCATGGGCCTAGACATCAGTACCAAGGTATGGTAGGAACCCTCTACATCTGCATGATGTCAACTACTGTTGGTGTCATGAACATGGAGTCAAGTTGATGACTGGTCCCCACCAGGGGCCCTCATCCTCTGGCATTGGGTTCAGATGCCTCTGGTGTCCACTGTCAAGCATGCACATGTCCTGCTGATGGCCTGGCTGGCTTGTACTCTGAGCTATGTGGGGCTGAGCTGCACTGATGGATTCAGCAGAATCTCAAGTTGGATTTATCTGATGTGGGTCATGAAGATTTGATGATTCAACTATGATTGAATCGGATAAAAATAAGCAAATGTATGTGACTTTCTGCCTCCTGTGCATGTGAAAATGTTTTCCTCCTATTACAGCAAGTCTCTGTAAATCAAATACTTATGAGGTCACCACAGAATCATGAAGAAAGAGAGGCTTCCAGAGGAAACCTGCTGTGTGGAGAGTTAACCCCACATCTGCAAAGAAACCAACAGGAAATCTGCATCTGCAGCTGTTCCTGAACTGAAACAAGTACTGAGTGTGTCCTGAGCTCCCTCTGTTGTCCTGAGCATCCCCTGCAGTGTGGCCCTGTTGTCTCCCTCGTGGAGGCTTGTATCTGAGCTCACACCGAATTCCCCTCACTGTGTCACTGGCACCGTAATACATGGCTATGTCCTCAGCTCTCAGGTTGTTCATTTGCAGGTAGAGTTCATTCTTGGCATTGTCTCTGGAGATGGTGAATTGGCCTTTCACAGAGTTGGCGTAGTATGTGCTACCACCGTTTCTATTAATGCTTGAGACCCACTCCAGCCCCTTCCCTGGAGCCTGGCAGACCCAGCTCATTCCAGAGCTACTGAAGGTGAATCCAGAGGATGCACATGAGGGTCTCAGAGACCCCCCAGGCTTCACCAAGCCTCCTCCAGACTCCACCAGCTGCACCTCACACTGGATACCTGCAAACACAAAGATCTCAGGTCAGGAAACTGTCACCTGTCCACTTTATAACTCAGACTTACCCACACATACTCAGTGTCTCTCATTCTCCATAAATTACCTCTTAAAATAGCAACAAGGAGAACCCAGCTGAGCTCAAACTCCATGGTGAGTGGTCTGTGTTCTGTTCTGAGCAAAAACTGGGAACACCTGGGAATCCCGGGCTGGGCTCCTGTCCCAGAGCTGCAGGGTCAGGGCTGGGCTGCTTTTCATGAGCAGAGGGGCCCTATTTGCATACCCTCCTGCTACATAGGGAGTTCTGAGTTTGGATGGTGACATGAAGGACATGGTCCCAGAGTGTGACATGTCTAAGGGTGTACATCTGTCAACAATTACTTCCCACATTTGAGCCTGTGTCATCCCCACTGACCCAATTGCTCCATGAGATGTGTGCATTAACTAGGAGAGTACATTTTTATAAATCAGAGATACTGAAAATAAGAGCTGCCTTTGAAATCTCTAGTAATGAACACACCAAGGAAATTCAATGCTCATGACAACAGGGAGCATTGGAAGTGCAGGTGGGTCCTATTCACATTCACACCATAGGAAGTTCCATCTCTCCTATTTCTTCTACAAAGCAATCGGAGCATGAACTAAGAACAGAGTGTGATGCTAGAGCATGTGGACCCAGTGTTGGAGGAGGTGGAGCTTCTGTGTGGTTCTTTGGGAGAAAAAAATGTGGACTCTTCAGAGAAGCAGACAGAGCCCCTGGGACATGTTTCTTTAATGAAGTTTGGTGCTGATTATGTAGCATGTTTGCTGCCTCATTTTTCATTTCCTACATTCTGTGATAAACACTTGGGATGGAGAAGAAACTCAGTCATGGGTAGATGTGCTTAGCTGAAAACTTACATAGAAATCGGGGAGTAAGAATATTTCAATTTTAGAAATCAGATAATGGAAAACCTTGATGCAAACCACTAATAGAAAATAACAGGTACAAATACAATCATAATTGATATGAAGAGCATTATTTTACTTTATGAATTGATTATAGGATGTAATCAATCATATCAATTGATTACAGATTACAACATTCAAATATCCTCTCATCACTGGAGCTCGTGCATCTAACTTTATCATTTCGGGGTCAACCTGATGCCCATTATCAGGGTGTGTGTTTACATGGATGCTCCATGTAGCTGTTATCAGGGAGCAGGGGAGGGAGTGCGTTGGGTCCCCTAATTCTTTGATGAATTAAGAAGAACCATCTCCTCTCTCTCACAGTCTCTATTTATGTCTACATGAGACCTGTCTCCATGGGCACACATAATGGGGTGTCCTCTGAAGTTCAATCCAACATACTGATAGTATCGATGTGCAAAGTGGAAAAAGGAACTCCATGCATGGGTGTGAATTACCACGGATGGTGAGTGAACCAGGTTTGAACTGACACTTTTGCTCTCACTTCCAGAATGTGCAAGATAAATGTGTGCACACTGCAGTGCCAGGCATGTGATAATTGTTTCAGTTGACGTAGGAAGATAGTACAGGCTGGATGTGGGTCTTCCATTGTCAAGGGTGTCCCTATGATGCTCCCTGCTGAGTGATGACATCAGTACTGTCCCAGAGACAGGGACACTCACAGGGCTTTGATCTCAGGTGAGGAGAGTCCACAGGATCTCACCCTGAGGGAGGGCTGAAAGAACACTGTGATGTCACAGACTGTACTGGAACCTGGAACACCAGTCATTCCTCCACTTTGCTGCCAGAATGTGTTCTGTGTGATGCTGGGTCAGAGACAAGAACATAGAAAATCCCCTTTACTTACATAGAATTACTTTTCTTCCAGCAGAATTCCAGTTTTCACAAGTAAGTGAATGTCCTAGAACTTACTGGGCATCACCTTGTCCAAATCCCCAAAGTTAACCCTGACCAAGGATTCTGATACAACCTTGATGAAACATTTCATTCAGAGAACAAAGAGGCTCCAAATGTGTACCCTGCACAATAACCACAAATACCAGGAACCCTTCCTGCAGCATCTTCCTCGCCTCTTCCTCACAGGGCATCTGGTCTCCTGAAACCTTCCCTGAGATTCTGATGAGCCTCTGGCAGCATCAGTCTTGATATCAGTTCCCACCTGTGTATGAGGAAGTCAGGAGGGCCATCATCCTGTCATCTCCTCTCCTCAGCCAAACTGCCCATCCCTTATGGTCCGTGGCACACTCAGCATGTGGGTCATCACAATGTTTCTCTCACACAGTAATACATGACCATGTCCTTGGCTTTGAGACTGCTCAGCCCCAGGTAGGCTGTGTTCATGGACATGTGTGCACTCATGGTGACTCTGCCCTGGAACTTCTGTGTGTACTTTGTTTCACTATCATCAGGGTGATTCTTCCCATCCACTCAAGCCCTTGTCCTGGGGCCTGTCACACCCTGTGCATCCAGTAGTCTGAGAAGGTGTATCCAGAGGCCTTGCAGGAGACCTTCACTGAGGCCCCAGGCTTCCTCACCTCAACCCCAGGCTGCAGAGTGGTCCCCTGTGAAGAGGAGACAGGTGTTTGTGGAAATGTCCCTTGACTGTTTGGTCACCTCATCAACCCAAAGACTGGGAAGCCTCTTACCTGTAGCCACTACCACCAGGAAGAGGACTCTCCAGCTCCATCCATGATGAGGGGCTGTGACTTAGAGTTTCCAAAAGGGGAGTATGTGGCTGTGGGAGATGCTCTAAGGGCCCAGACACACTCATATTCAACCTAGTCTGCCTCTCTCATCTGCATATTCATGAGGCTGAATGTTTTATAGCTGAAGTACTGACCCAAACTGAGAGAAGGCAGAGGACATAGAGACCATGCTCAATGGGAGTCTCATAGACCAAGTCCTAATCCATGTGTGAGGATATGTGTCCCCTGCCTGGTCCCTGAGCTCTGTGAAGAAATAACTCCTAACACTGAGAAGCAAGTCCCACACAGGGCATGCTCCTCATTGTGAACCCACCTTTGAGTGACACAGAGACACCTGGGCCAGTCTGTCCTTGGTACATGAATGTCTTATACTGGGCCAGTGTATCTTCAAAAGTCTCCACCTAGTGAGTTAATAAAGTAATCTCTGTGCCCAGCTCCTTACAATTGAGATATAAAGAAGCCATAAAAATACTCTTATTGACTGTGGTCCTCATGCCTTACTGAGTTTCACAAATGCTCTAAAGATATAGGGTATTTACAGTCACCTCATGTGCAACTCCAGTGTCGATGTTTTTATAGGAAGAGGAGGATGTCCCTCAGAGGAAATGCCTGCTCAGTTCCCTCTCCACCTGATCCTGGGGCTGCTGCCCTGAGCTCCTGGGTTCCATGTGCCCCCTGCTGCCCAGGCTGAATCCTGCAGGGGTGAGTCCTGTCTGGATTGACAGGATATGGACATTTCATTGGCACTAGTGTTACAGAGCAGACCCCGGGGGGAGGATACTATTAACCCCTTAGTTAGGGGTTAAGGGGTTAATAGTAAAGGGGAGAATGGACCCCTTTCTCCTGGGGTCCCCCTGTACTGGGTTTGCCTTCCCACCATGAGGGAATACCATCTCTCAATGCCAGAGATTGGTGAAAAGGAAAGGAATTGTTTATTCAAAGGTTACAGCTACTTAGAGTAATGACTGAATGTCTTCATTAAGATCCCAAAGTCCCTGAAAACACCCACAAACACACACAGTCCTTCCTTCCTTCCTCTGCCCAGTGTGGGGTGCCCTATCTCAGGGAAGGAAGTAGAAGTCCGTGCCTCAGGCAGCCCCCAGTTCCTCCCAGTATTCTGTGCACAGCTGGCAGGCCTCCCTGGGTGCCCAGCACCATCAGCTGTGTCTCCACCACGATCTCCAGTTAATCCAAATGCATGTGGCACCTTCTCCTGGCCCTCCAGGAAGAGTCCTCTCACCCCTTTCCTTCCCACCACATCTCCTGCATTCTTCTGAACTGATGAAGGAGAGCTCTGCATTGCCGCTGCATCTTCCTTCCCCCTTCCTAAGCTGCATGGCAAAGGGAGCCCCGATGCTGCACAGTTCTCCCTCCTCACCAAAGCCCTGTGGCCCTGGCCTTTCTCTTGCCAGAGCTGTGTGGTCCCTTCTTACTCTGAGCTCTCATGCAGGCAATGTAACCAGGGCGAGTCATGTGTCCAAGTCACTCCTGTCTCCCTGGCTTAAAGCATGCCCACAGCTATTCCACACATCCATTAAACCAGTTAAAAGTTATAGATATGATAAATGACCATGCCTGAGGTTATTTGCAAAACTGTTGCTATGCAGAACAAATCTCAGTGGGCCTGCTCTATGTGTCCCATCCATCAATTGAGACATGGGGGTGAGGACATCCCATATTTTGAATATTTCCTGGACACTGTGAGTTCTGGACCCCATTATAAATCCCTCTTTTGGGGGGCCTGGCTGCACCCTGTTACCTAGTAAAGAATTAAAGGCTCAGCCCTGACCTGAGGATACTCCCTCTGGGAAACCATGTGTTGACATCTCTAGGCACAGGGAACTGACCTTCCTAAACCCCAGTGACTCTGCAGGGATCCTCCAAACCAGGGGTCAGTTAGCCACCAGGGAGCCACTTTCCTGGAGCTGCCTGTTGCACTGACACAGCCAAACTTCTGAGTCTGGAAGTTCTCAGGGCCTTTGGAGGTCTCTGGTGTCCTCAGATTCCTCTGTTTGGAGATCCCATCTGAGGACCCCTGCATGAGGACCTAATCCCACCACATTTCTGCTACTCAGTAATTCACATGTGCACACACACACACACACACACACACACACAGTGATGATTTTCATGGCAATGCTCTTGAAGTCTCCTTTCAATCCTCTTCCTGCTCCATGGGCTGGGTCTCCACATGGGCTCTAGGCCTGAGTGTGATTTGTTAGGTGAGTGAGGTCAGCTCTGTGAGGGACACCCTGGGTTTTCATCCTTTCTAGATTCTCCATCCTGATGGTTGTCTTCCCTTCTACCACCTGCATTATGGACCTTAGAACCCAACATCCTGCACACAGACAGGTTCATGGCTCAGTGACTCATAACTGCACCTGTCAGTGGCTGTAGGAACCACCACCTCCTCCTGCACCTGAGTTTCTACTTCTACCCTCACTGATATTCCTGCACTGATCAAGGCATCACAGCGAGAACTCAGGTCATGCTGTTCATCACTCAGACTCCCTTTCCAAGCTGGTTTTCTCTAGGGTTGGTCATGGAGGAGATGTGTTGGTATTCCATGTATGGACTCCATGTCCTTCAAATCCAGCAGCCCGTTAGGCACTGCGTTCTCCCTTAGTTCCAAGGACAGACACGCACATTTGTTCTGCTTTTCACTGGCTAGGAAATGTCACAGGTGGTTTCTATATAGGAGAGTGACAGGAAGTCACAATGTCCACAGGATTGTGGACATGTGCTGGATTCATCAAGTATGTGTCAGTTCTGTGTGCCACCATGACATTGGAGTCACTGCCTAGTTACCTGCTCTGTTAATCTTGTCATTACCATGTATTACTACCCTTGGCACCTGTATCAACAAACATCTTTGTTGGCAAATGTTCCCAATAATCTGATTAGTCAAATAAATATTTGTGTATGTTTGTTTCAGGTCATGTACATGACATATATCCCCACGTGAAAGCGGGTTGCAGTTGGATATTGTCTGAGATCAATTTGGAGAAAAATCATTTGCAAGATCAATCACTGAAGACTTGTGCCCTTGGCTTGTCGTCAGCTTAGTCTGCTGATGCTGTCACAGTGAGCTCTGATGCCACGCAGTACTGCTTCATTCTGCCCTCAGTGATCTCCGAGTCATCACCAGGCTCCAGGATTCTCAATGATCATCAACAGACTAGGACACAGGGAGTATTAGGAAACAGATGTGCAATTTGTAACATGACATTCATGGGATCCTCCCTTTGTTCCCTGAGTTCCCTACCCTGTTTCAAGTAAACACATGAGTGGGCGTTGATGGGCACATTCCCTATGAAGGGCAAACTTGCATGCCCTCTTCTTTACAATAGCACAGCTCTTGGTCCTCCAGAGAAGCAAACAAAAGTGCACATTTACATTTATTTGGAATTGATGCTCATACTCTGAACAGGGAGACGTCCCAAATCTTGATGAGCTGTGGCGGCTGGCAACAGACAGAGGAGAGCCACTGTGATAACTCAGCTTGATTTAAAGGCTGAGGACCAGGATGCCCAGGAAAGGAGAAGACCACTGTCCCAGCTCCAGAATCCAGCATATGGGTAGGAAGTGCTTAATTTTCCCTCCTTCACTGTTTGTTCCAGTCGGCCATTCAGTGGAGTGGAGGATGTCCACCCACATTGAGGGACACCATCTGCTTCACTACACCACCAATTCAAAGTTAAGTTCACGTGTAAACACACTATGGACAAACCCAGGAATGACTTTCAGGCAAATGTTTCGGCACCTTGTCATCTACTCGAACTAACACAAAAATCAACAGACACAACACAGATACTTAGGCGAACAGTTTCTCAGATGTTGGTAATATGATTATGCTTCATGTATTTACAACAACCACTTGAGACTCATCGTGGTAATCACTTTTGTAAGTATCTGCATGTTGAACATGAGATGGAGAGTAAGCTCCTGGTGAGAGATTAAAATAAGCTTTAACCTCCATGTACATTGCTCCTGAAGCACCCCTGTGTCCTGAGTACCTGATGCAGCCCGGCCCTCCTGTACCCCACAGGTAAGTTTGTGTCAGGTCTCATGTTGACTCCTCCTTACTGTGTCTGTCACACAGTAATGTACGGCCATAGCCTCCCGTCTCAGGTTCTTTATTTGCAGGTAGAGGTCATTCTCTGGAGATGCTGACTAGGCCTTTCACAGAGTGGGCATAGTATGTGGTATTTTCATCAGTGTTTATTCTACAAACCCACTCTAGTCCCTTCCACAATGCTGACAGACACAGCTCATACTGTAGCTACTGAAGGTGAATCCAGGGGACCTTTAGGAGAGGATCAGACTGTCGCGGTCCCAACTGGCAGGACCGCATGTTTTTGTGGAATGCTTGTCCTATATCCCCGGACAAGTGACGAACAAATTCACATGGACTAAAGGAACCCAATAGAAATAAAGGATGAGTGGCCGATCTCTCTATAATCAAGAGAGAGAGGCCCCGACCCCTTGCCTCGACAGGCTTTTATTGAAACTCCAGGTCCATTAATTTCAGGGTAGTCCTCACTTACTACGCATAGGTTGGTTTTAGGTGGTTAACTATTATAGATAGCAAAGAAAAGAATGTTGCTCATCACTTAAAGATAGAATACAAAGTGGAGAGGAGGCTTAGCTAGTTACACATATACGTTGGAAGTCTGGCCCAAGTCAAAGTAAACTTCTGCTGTTTCCATTCCAGGTGAGGGAATATTTTTGCAAGAGCAAGTTTTAAAGCAGCCTAGGTACAATGCAGGCCTGATTTCCCACAGGAGTCCTATCCATAGATGTTACCTGCACACCACATGTGTCTGGAATGCGTTCAGAACCATAGCTGAGTCACAGGCTACATCACACATGAATAGGTTCCCCATATCAGACACCCACCCAGGATACACCAACGCTTTCCCAGACTCCACCATCACAGTGAGTACCGGCAATCACAAAGATGTCACATCCGGAAACTGTCCCTCATCCTGTTTCTCTCAGTCATATTTACTCATATGTTCAGTGTCTCTCCAAAAATTATCTCTTAAAACAGCAACAAGAGAAACCCAGATGAGCCTAAACTCCACAGAGTGTGGTCTGTGTTACATACTCATCAGGGATGGGAACACCTGGGAATCCCAGCTGGACTCCTGTCCGAGAGCAGCAGGTTCCTGGATGGGCTTCCCTGGACGATATGCAAGTAGGGTCCCTTTTTCATGAGCAGATTTGGCCCATGTGCATGTCCTCCTAGTGTATAGGGAGTTCTGGGTTTGGACGAAAAGATGAGGAACATGTTCCCGTAGTGTGACTTGTCCAAGAGCACATGTCTGGTAACAATTACTCCCAGGTCTTGGCCAGTTTGGCTCAGTTGGTTGGAGTGCCATCCTGTGATCAAAGGTTGGTATTTTGATCACAGGTCTGGGTGTGTATAATCCTCTATATAGGTGTTAGAATGTACTGGGACTTGGGGGCCCAACCACTGCTATGCTGAATCAAAGTATGTATACATCACCAGCTGAATATCTGACAGAGAGTTTCCCTATTATGGGAAGCAACTGAGGCATAGCCACTGGCATCCTGCTGGAAACTGGTTGAATCCTCACTGCCTCTCTTCTCTCCCTTGATCCTTTCCCAAAAACAAGGCCCATAAATTTTCCAGACTTTCTGTTGTGGAATCAGTCATCCATGAACAGAGGACAATATCTTGAAATCACCTATACTCCGGACACCTGGATCAGATCAGCAAGGTGACTCTCCCTGCCCAGGGGCCTGCAACACACCCTTAAAAATCCTTCTGCCCTTTCCCTTGGTGCTGCAGTCTGCTCAAACTCAGCCCGTTTGATCGCAGTGTCCCACCTCAAATAAAAGCCTTTAATTGGACCTTTCTCGCTCCCAGTCCTTTCTTAGCTATCTTGGCTACCTACCACTGGTCATGTATACAAAGTAACCTCTCTCTCTACCTCTTTCTCTCTCAAAGTAATAAAAAAGTGCCTTCTGGCGGAGAGAAAACAATAATAACATGAGAAATAAAAGAATTACCCCCTACATTTGCTCCTGTGCCTTCCTGAGCAACCCTACTGCTCCAGGAGATGGGTACATGACATAGGAGGGTGGATTGTCATAAGTGGAGAGGAATTTAAAATGAGAGATGCCTTGGAAAGTGGCCATCTCTGAAAACATCAAAAGGAATCAACATTCACGACCAGAAAGTGAAATACAGGAGGTACGTTTTCTGGGGATGGGAAGTTCCATCTGTCACCATTTCCCCTACAAGGAGAGCAGAGTGTGAACAAAGAACAGAGTGTGATGCTAAAGCATTCTGGAGCACGTGGAGTGTCTGTGTGGATGACTGGGAGACAGAAGCATGAACTCTACAGGGAAGCAGATGGTGCTCCAAGGTCATGTTCCTTCAGAGGAGTTTTATGCTGAATGTGCAGCAGATTCACTGCCTCATGTTTGTTTTTATTTTCTAGGCTCTGTGGTAAAACCAGGCTCAAACATTGAAGATACAGAAGAAAATCAATCATGACTAAATATGCTTAGGTGAAGATATAGTTAAATATTGTCAAGTAAATATAATAAATCATAGATTTTTCATTTTAGAAAATCTTGATACCAATTATACAATTTAAAATAATATAAAATAAACACAATCATAATTGCTATGAAGAACATCATTTTTCTTCACCCATTGATTATATTAGAATGACCTCTCCTTCCTGAGGCTGGTGGATCTAACTTTCTATAAAACTGTTCAGCTATGGAGATTCAGCCTTATTTTCACATCAGCACTGGGGGCTCTGTGGATTGTGATGCAGCTCCATTCAGGAATGCAAGGGACAGATTCTTCCCTGGTTCATCAGAAGTAAATTTAAGAAGCTTCATCCCCTCCCTCTTTCATCTGGTGTCATGTCTGCACATGACCCTTCGGAATTCTGTCACCTCTTCCACATATGTTCGGTGTCACCTGTGCATGAAGTCATAAGCATATGACTGTACAGAACTGGGAAGACATACTCCCAGGAACACTGACGTGAAGTTCATGATGGCTGGAGCCAACACGTCCACGTTTCTTCTTCTTTATGTTGTGATTTTCCTCCTCTTGTAGCAACATCAAGTTGTCTGTCACTTTTTTTAGAAATAGCTTCTCATAGTCATCTAGTTATTGATTTATTGGGTTGGCCAGAAAGTTCTTTTGGTTTGTCCATAAGATGGCAATAGTAGTGCTTAGCTGCCTTTAACTTCATTCAAAACAATTGCATTAGGGGGCTTCCAGCCAAGATGGAGTCATAGGTAGACACACTGTGCCTCCTCACAGAACCAAAAGAAGGACAACAACAAATTTTAAAACAAAAATCAATCAGAGCTGAAGAAAATCATTCTCTGTAGAAGTCTGACAACCAAGGAGTTAAAGAAGAAACATTCACCCAGACCGGTAGGAGGGGCAGAGACAGGCAGCCAGGCAAAGACGACATGCGGCAGGGTGGCGGCTACCAGATTGGCACAGACAAGGTGCAGCCAGCGGCCCGGGCGAGGTGGCTGCTGGCAGATTGGGCCATCCCACACCCATGTGCGGATGAATCAGGAGGAACAATGGGGAAGCGAGACAGACTCCTCAACCCAGAGTTCCAGTGTTGGGAAATAAAGCTTCAAAGCCTCTGATTGAAAACTCCTGTGGGGGTTGAGGCGGCAGTGGAAGAAACTCCTGGACTCACAGGAGAGCTCGTTGGAGAGACTCACAGGGTTCTAGAACATATACAGGAACACCCACTGGGGAATCAGCACCAGAAGGGCCCAATTTGACTGTGGGTAGCATAGAAAGTCACTGAAACCTGGCAGAGAGCAGAGCAAGTGGCATTGTTCCCTATCGGACCCCTCCCCCAAAACAGCATCACAACGCAGCCACGTGGCTATCCCGCCCTGGTGAACGACTAAGGCTCTGCCCTTTATTACATAACAGACATGCTAAGATAACAAAAATGGCCCAAATGAAAGAACAGATCAAAGCTCCAGAATAAATGCAACTAAGCAATGAAGAGATAGACAACTTACCAGATGCACAGTTCAAAACACTGGTAATCACAATGCTCACAGATTTGGTTGAATTTCGTCACAAATTAGATAAAAAATTAAGGCTATGCTAAGTGAAATGAAAGAAAATGTACAGGGAATCAACAGTGATGGGAAGAAAACTGGGACTCAAATCAATGGTGTGGACAAGAAGAAAGAAGGAAACATTCAACCAGAACACAATGAAGAAACAAGAATTCAAAAAAACGAGGAGAGGCGTAGGAACCTCCAGGTGGTCTTTAACTGTTCCAACATCCAAATCATAGGGGTGCCAGAAGGAGAAGAGGAAGAGAAAGAAATTGAAAACTTATTTGAACAAACAATGTAGGAGAACTTCCCCAATCTGGCAAAGAAAACAGACTTCCAGGGAGTCCAGGAAGCTCAGAGTCCCAAAGAAGTTGGACCCAAGGAGGAACACACCAAGGCACATCACAATTACATTACCCAAGGTCAGAGATAAAGAGAGAGTCTCAAAAGCAGCAAGACAAAAGGAGACAGTAACTTACAAAGGAGTGCCTGTATGACTGTCAGCTGATTTCTCAAAAGAAACCTTACAGGCAAGAAGGGGCTGGAAAGCAGAATTCCAAGTCATGAAAGGCAAGGACCTATATCCAAAATTACTCTATCCAGCAAAGCTATCACTTAGAATGGAAGGGCAGATAAAGTGCTTCCCAGATAAGGTCAAGTTTAAGGAGTTCATCATCACCAAGCCCTTAATATATGAAATGTTAAAGGGACCTATCTAAGGAAAAGATCAAAAATAGGAACAGTAAAATGACAAACTCACAGTTATTAACAACTGAACCTAAAACAGAAACAAGAACAAACTAAGCAAACAACTAGAACAGGAACAGAATCACAGAAATGGAGATCACACGGAGGGTTATCATCAGGGGAGTGGGTGGGGAGAGAAGGGGAAAAGGTACAGGGAGTAAGATGCATAAATGGTAGGTAGAAGAGATACAGGGGGAGGTTAAGAATAGTATAGGAAATGTAGAAGGCAAAGAACTCATATATATGACCCATGGACATGAACTGAAGAGGGGGAATGTGGGTGGGAGGGGCTGTGCAGGGCAGAGGGGAATAAAGGGGAGTGAATGGGACCAGTGTAATAGCATCATCAATAAAATATATTTAAAAAAAGAACCTATCAGCACTTAGAGGGAAGAGAGAGCAACCCTGCCTGGAGGAGCCACAGTGATGGTGTGTCTGTAGGAGGAGCTACAATTTCAACACGCCAATATCCCTGTCTCAGCCCATCATCATCACCGCTTTCACCTTCATCATCATTTGCTTACTTATAATCATACTTTTCTTTTTCTATGCACATGTTGGTTGTCCACACATAATGACGTATTATCTCATCTCTGTTCATGTATTTTATAGTTGTTAGGTGGAATAGGTAGACAGACTCTATTTTCCTTCATGTTTCACTGCTCACAACTGATGAGTCTTTTCTGCCTCTTCTCCATCTGCCCCACAAGGAAATCTGATAAGAAACTGTGTTCTCCCCTTAGATGCCATTGGGAGATTGAAACCACGTACGCCATTCCAAGCAAAAGTCCTCTCTCCGACCACATCAAAAAATAAAGCCCTGAGGCAGTTTCCTCTCCTGTCTCTTTCAAAGCATGTCTGGCTTGCTTCAGCCTTTTCCGTTCCTCCACTTACTGCACTATGTTCCCAGTACTGACTCAAGTTAACCCTTGCGTGGGCTCTGATGGGAAAACTTGTACAAACTCTGCTTCATGATGCCATTGGTCCTGGTTCTCCAGGGAAGCTGGCCCACAGAATGTGTACTTACATTTATGTGTATAAAGAACTGACGGTCACATTATGGCTGTGAGGAATCCCAAAGGCCCGTGAGCTGGGGTTGCAGGCAGCAGACACAGGAGAGCTGCTTTCATAACTAAGCCTGGTCTATATACTGAGGATCAGCTTCCCCAGGACAGGAGAAGACTTCTGCCCCAGCTCCAGATTCCAGGGCACAGAGGGAAGGGGTCAATTTTCTCTCTTTCACTGTTTGTTCCAGTCAGTCCCTCTCTAGAGTGGAGGGTGTCCACCCACAGTAGTGAAATCAGCCTTTCTGAGACACCAGTTCTCAAGCTAAGTTCACCCGTAAACAAGCTATGTGCAAACCAAGAAATGACCTTCAGCCAAATGTTTGGACATTTTGTGATTCAGTGAAACTAAAACCAAAACCAACAGTCACAACAAAGCTATTCAGGGGAAGACTTCCACGTCAGAGATCACATGTGTCTTCCTAGTGTATTTAGATAGAGGAGGGGCACCCACTTAGACTCATGGTGGTGATTGCTTTCTTAGGGGTGAACATGCTGCATATCAGATAGAGGGGAAGCTCCTGGGCCAGAGACAAAACCAAGCCTTCATTTACCTCCAAAAGCTCTGCTCCTGCAGAACCCATGGGTCCTGGGTGCCCCAGGTTGGTTGCAGCCCCTCCTGCCAAGGGATTGTGTCTGGGCTCACACTGGCTTGCCCTCTCTGTGTCTTCCATTCAGTAATGCAGGACTGTGTTCTAGGCTCTCATTTGCAGAAAGGTGGTGCTTTAGGATCATCTCTGGTGATGGTGAAACCGTCTGTCCCTGATGCAGTGTATTCTGTTGTGTGAGCGTTAGTGTTGTTTCCAACAACACCTATCGACTCATCTCCTTCCTGGAGGATGGCCGGTCCAGGTTATATAATCATCACTGAAACTGAATCCAGAGCATTTACAGCAGAGTCTCAGAGACCTCCAGGCTGTCTTGGGTGTCCCCTAGCTCCAGTTAATTTTGTGCCTATCCTGCAGACAGGTTATTCTCTTTAGGAGTGACATACACACAAAAAAACTCAAATTCCCAGATTCTTCCTAATGTTACCTGTAGAACATCAGAGTAAGTGCCCATCTCAGCCCAGAGTTCATGGTATTCCCTCTGTGTTAACTGCAACAGTGAATGCAAACTTCACAGACCCGGGGCCTGGGGCTGCTCTCTCAGAGGGGCAGGCACAGTGATGAGGGTTGTTTTATCAGCACATGAAGCACCCCACTTGCATGTGATCCTCCTCTTAGGGAAAGAGAAGTGAAGTCCATGAGTGAGGGTCCCCAGTGAAGTCAGAGGGACCAGCACCCTTGTTGTGATGGTGGAAATTTTATAAGAGGCTGGTAAGTCTGCGTGCTGTAGAGTTATTATTGTTGTTGCTAATTTCTACCATCTGGCAGTTTAACACAATTTAATTTATAGTGATGTTCCACATGAGCATGTTTCATGCTATTCAGGTAGAATAACCTCCCTGTGCGACATTGTCATGTGTCGACACACAGAGAGGGGTCCATCCGCATCGTCAGCTTTTGGATCTGAGGTCAGTGGTCACTACCAGGGCTGATCTTTGTACCTTGAAGACAGAATCCCTGCCTATGATGTGTCTGTGCACCGAGAGTCCATCTACACCAAGAAAGTGAGTGGAAGAAGCAACAAACACATGTAGTGCATTTAAGTCCCCTGGACACTCTCTGTGCTCAGCCACTTTCCCCTCTTCTCTCAATGCCATACCGACTATGACACGAAGTGACTGAGGTGCACACAGCACTATAATGATTACTCAGTAAGGGGTTACTATCATCCAAAAGCCACACTGTTATTATTATAAACAATCTATGGGAAGTCTGAAAACATGACATGATTAGTTAAAATGATCAAACCTAAGTCAAGCCTCAAATTCCCTTGGCCAATGGTCCCATGATTTGTGTTAATGTCCACACCTTCAAGAACATCAGCCATGTCCCTGTGATGCAGTGACTGGGAAGATGTGCATTTATGTAACTTACCTTCAGTGAATTCTGGACCTGGCTCATGCTGATGTGGCAAATACTGACATGGTTCATGGATTACTCCCACTTGTAATGCTGCGATCCTGCTACATGTGTTTAGGAGCCTTCTATGACCTTCGACCAGGAGAATTTGTCTGTGAAGGAAAGCACCAGAGGTAAACTGCCCTTGAACATCACTGGAAGGGCACTCATATTGTGCATTTTACCCCCCTGCGAATACTACACATGGGCCTCTGGTTTTAATACATGAGTTTTTGAATCACAAAAACACAAGGTCATGGAAACAACAAATGAATCAAATAATGACTCCTCCCAGATGGAAAGCTACACCAGTAGAGCTCCCCAGCCTGAGGATGCTCATAATTCTGTGGAAGGTTCTCACCGTTGACAGCAGAACAGGGACCCAAGTCTTTCAGAACAAGCTGACAACCTTGTGGAATGGACAGCTTGCATGCTAGATTTGGAACTAAGATGGCATGTAATTTATTATTATTATCATCACTATTGCTTACATATAACCATTAACCTCATCTTCTAGGGACTGAAATCATTTTCTATCCATCATGCTTGGTAGCTCTGAGTTCTCATTCATGTTCCCTAAGTGTTCAGTGAGAAAAGGTGCCAGGGTGTAGTGTTTTATGTTTGATGCTCACATGTTAAAGTTCACCCCTCTCTGTCTCTCCATGTGCACACATGGGGGACCTGAAGTGAAAGTGGGGATTCTTCATGGTTTCGTGCAGGTGGGTGATTGAAATCACATAAACCCTTTCAGTTTGCAGAACCCTTTTTGACCTTGTCATGGATAAACAGTAAGAACCTGAGCCAGAGTCCTTACCTGACATGATCCATCTTTCCTGAGCTACTTAAAAGTCCACTCTGCTCTCACCACACTCCTCAATGAAGTATCAAACTTATTCATAGTCCCTCTGTGAAGGAGACACCCTAGACAGGCAAGCCATGGAATACTGGGGTCCCCCTACCTCCACATGATGTCAACTTCTATTGGGATCATGGGCATGCAGTCAAGTCAATCAACGTCCCCACCAAATTTTATTCCTTGTTGTTTTGTTCATACACATCTGGTGCCCACTATCCAGCATACATGTGCCTTTCTGCTGACCGACTTGGACCCTGAGCGATGTGGGGTTCCTGTGCTCTTGGGTCCTGCAAAGCCTGTGGTTGTATTTAGCTGATGGAGTTCAGAAGTTTTGGTGATCCATTAGGATAGGAGTAAGCAAATGCAGGTGACTCACTGACTTCGGGGTATGTGAGAATGTTTTCCACCTGTGACAACAGGCCTGGGTAACTCAGACACTGAGGAGGTCAGCACAGAAGCATGAAGGGAGGGAAGCTTCCAGAGGGAAACCTCTTGGTGGAGTGTTAACCCCACACCTGCCAGGAAACCAGCCCTTAAACTACTTTGCAGCTGCTCCCAAACTGATCCCTGGGCTCAGTGTGACCTGTGCGCCCCCTGCTGTCCTGAGCTTTCCGTGCAGCCCAGCCCTCCTGTCTCTCATAGGGAGGTTTGTGTCTGGGCTCACACTGACTTCCCCTTACTGTGTCTCTGGCACAGTAATACAGGGCCGAGTCTTCAGTTTTCAGGCTGTTCATTTGCAGGTAGAGCTCGTTCTTGGCGTTGTCTCTGGAGATGGTGAATCGGCCCTTCACAGAGTTGGCGTAGTATGTGCTACCATCTTTACTAATGCGTGAGACCCACTCCAACCCCTTCCCTGGAGCCTGGCGGACCCAGTGCATATTGTAGCTACTGAAGGTGAATCCAGAGGCTGCACAGGAAAGTCTCAGAGACCCCCCAGGCTTCACCAAGCCTCCTCCAGACTCCACCAGCTGCACCTCACACTGGACACCTGCAAACACAAAGATCCCAGGTCAGGAATCTGTCACACATTCAGTATTTCTCTCAGTCACATCCCTTCTCATACTCAGTGTCTGTTATTCCCATAAATTACCTCTTAAAATTGCAACAAGGAAAACCCAGCTGAGCCCAAACTCCATGGTGAGAGGTGTGTGTTCTGTCCTGAGCAGGAGCTGGGAACACCTGGGAATGCCGGGCTGGGCTCCTGTCCCAGAGCTGCAGGTTCAGGGTTGGGGTGCTTTTCATGAGCTGAGGGGCCCCTATTTGCATGTCCTCCTTCTATATAGGCACCTCTGGTGTTGGACTGTGGCATTAAGGACATGGTCCCAGAGTGAGAACTGTCCAAGGAAATATGCCTTTAAGAATTTCTCCCTATGCCTTGCCAATTTGGCTCTGTTGTTCAGAGTTTCCTCCTATAATGTAAAGGTCGCAGGACCAATCCCATGTCTGGGTATGTAGGGGAAGCAACAAATACCTATCATCTATCTATCTATCTATCATCTATCTATCTATCTCTCTATCATCTCTCTATCATCTATCATCTGTGTATCTATGTTTCTTTATCTCCATCTCTCTTTCTTTCTCACTCAAAGCAATGAAAAATATCCTCCTGTGAAGATAATAAAACGATAATATGAAAAATTAAAGAATCACTCCCTTCATTTGGCCCTGTGGCCTCCCTGGAGACCCCACAGCTCTAGGATATGGGTACAAGACCTAGGTCAGTCAATTAGAGGAAATGGTCATTAAAAGAGCAGGATTTAAATTGAGAGATCCCTTTGAAACCACAAGCAATGAACACAGCAGTGAAAGTCAGCCCTCATAATTAGAGAGGCAATTTAAAGTGTAGGAGGTTTGTGTTTGGGAGCCAGGAAGCGCCATCCAACACCACTTCCTATACCAAGTGATCAGAGAATGAAGTAAGAACAGGATGTGAGTGTAGAACACATGGATCTAGTGTTGGAGGATGTGGAGCATCTGTGTGGATCATTGGAGAAAGAAGTGTAACCTCTGCAGAGAAGCAGACAGTCCTCCTGGGTCATGTTCCTTCAGTGGAGTTTGGTGGTGAACGTACAGCAGTGTCACTGCCTCATTGTTTTTCAGTCTGTAGTTCCTGTGGCTCAAACACTGGGGACAGCAAAGGATCTCACTCAGGACTACATCTGCTTAGGCGAAGATGAAGCTATGGATTGTAGAGTAAGAATGGATAAATTATGCTAATTTCATTATGGAAAACCTTAATCCAATCCCTAATAGACTGTACCATAAAATAAATGAAATGATAATTGGTATGAAAATCATCATATTTCTTTATCCATTGATTACAGAATATATAAATCCTTTCAATAGTCTCCCCTTCTTGGGCTGGTGGGTCTAACTTAATGTGAAATGGTCAACCATGGCAGTTCAGTCTTGATTTCACCAGCAGCATCTGTGGCTCTGTGGGCTTGGGATGTAGTTCTAATCAGAAAAGCATGAAACATATTCACCTCTGATTCATGAGGTAAGTGTCATAAATTTCATCTCCAACATCTTCCATCTGTTTCCATGTCTGCACATGACACTTATGCATGCTGTCACCTTATCCAAACAAGATTGCCACCTGGGCATGGAGTCACAGGCAGTGTGGATCAGTGAGCAGAACTGGGAAGGCATCTACCCAGGTACATGGATAGTGGGATTAAGCAAGCCTGGCACCAAGACTGGCAGGTTTTTTGTTCTTTATGGGGTCATCTTCATCCTCATGTAGCAAGTTCAACTTGTCTTATGTTACTTTCCTTAGAAATTGCCCCACACCATCATCCAGATATTAACATATTGGGCTTACCAAAAGAATCATTTGATTTTCCAGTAAGATGGCTCTAGTAGCTATCGTTTGCCTTTAACTTCATTTGAAATAATTTACTTAGAATGTATGGTGGCAGCTCTCATATCACCATGTCTTTATTTATTTATTTATTTATTGTTGTTCATTTACAGTTGTCTGCATTTTCCCCCATCACTTCCTTCCCCCCAACCCCAGCCAATCCCACCCCCCTCCCCCTCTCCCACCCTTCTCCTTGGTTATGTCCGTGTGTCTTTTACAGTGTTTCCTGGAAACCCTTCCCTGCACTGTTCCCTCCCCCTTCCTCTCTGGCCATTGTTAGATTGTTCTTAGTTTCACCATGTATTTAAAAAAATCATAAAAAATGGTGAATGTTGTGTAGCCATTTTTATGTTGATAACAGGATAAAGTGCATATTTTCAGAAATATTGCACTTTATTATTTCAAGAAAGATAAAAATGCAACAAGGGCAGGAAAAAAGGATTTATGCAGTGTATGCAGAAGGTGCTGTGACTGATAAAATATCTCAAAAGTCGTTTGAGCACTTTGTGGTGGAGATTTCTCACTGAAAGTAACTCCATGGTGAGGCAGAACAGTTTAAGATGATAGCTATCAAATCAGGACATTAACTGAGAACAATAAATGTTATACCATACAGGAGATAGCCAAAATTCTAAACATATACAAATCAACAAAGTTATGGATGTGTCTTTTATTTTCCAGAAAATATGTCTTTAATTTTCCAGTAGAAAATAA